>CM034531.1:16623500-16779117 GCA_020002185.1 Paraescarpia echinospica
AGGGAGGGAGGGAGGGAGGGAGGGCGGGAGGGAGGGGGAGGGAGGGAGGGAGGAGGGAGGGAGAGAGAGAGAGAGAGAGAGAGAGAGAGAGAGAGAGAGAGAGAGAGAGAGAGAGAGAGAGCGAGAGCGAGACAGACAGACAGACAGACACACATACACACAGACATACACACAGACAGACAGAGACAGACAGACAGACATACAAACATACAGACAGTGATAGACAGACAACATACATACAGTGACAGACAGTCAGAGACAGAGACACAGACAGAGGCAGAGACAGACTTACATACAGAGACAGACACAGATACAGGCAGACAGACAGACAGACAGACAGACAGACAGACAGAATTGGTTGTCAAAGCTTCTAATGATTAGTGTTTGGAAAGTAGAATCGTCGCAGCAACTACTATTGTATTGTATAAATGAAAGTTGTTGTTGTATCACTCGGATGGGGTGTCCCGCACAAGGTTTGTGTTTGGATCGATAATTAACGAACCACACGTTTTGTTACATTTAAGTCATAAGTGTGATGGATGTATGGCACCAGCACATACGCCGAATGAAGAGGTAGCTACAGCAGCAGTGACGGCGGCGGTGATGGTCATTCTGCTAGAGATGAGGGCAGCAAGAGAAGAAGTCAGGACGGACATATGCAAAGACCGAACGTTGGCCGATCTCGACCTTTTCTGCCACCTTCTGCAGGCGAAATTCGTGGCGCAGATCAGCATCCCGGTGTACTGGTCTCGATGGAGGTTCCGGTCTGAGAGTAAGTTCCGGTTCCGTTTTGCGTATTGCGCATGCTCGCGCAAGCGCAGTATATCAAAATCGACCAACTGTGAGCAACGTGACCTCAGGTGACCGATCAACTTTGACCCCGTGCCAGAAGTATGCGGCGACTGAGTTACATCGCTGTGAGCAACGTGACCTCAGGTGACCGATCAACTTTGACCCTTGCTCGATGCACTCGGTGACTGAGATATACAATTAATCATTTTTCGTTTGCTGTAGCGACCGTTACTCCACCGACCTATTTGCCCCCTACGTTGCTGAACAGGATCGTACATCTGCGCGTGACCACTGTCTACTGGCACATTAGTTAGTATCAACTAGTTCACATATCTTTTGTTGAGAAAATACCTGTGATGCAGCGGGAGAAAATAGGAGATGAGTACCGACGGCACACGACTTGCATAAGGCATTACCTAGTCACAAAAAGCACTTGGTGTGTGAAAAGCGAATGCGCAATGCTGTTTTGAAAGCTACGCAGCATGGCAAATATCAAGTAGACGGTGAGTAGACAGTCCAGCCCCAGGGCCAGGCTAATAGTCTGTAGCCTAGCGTTTAGTATACTATGCCATAACCCAGTATATTAATATGGGTTTCTTAAATGATATAGGTGTCAGAATAGGGGCCTGTGTTTTTGACAAAAGTATAATTACGAAACGATGGCTGGACGCAATGCCAATGACGTGGCTATTAATACAGCTGCTCTGCAGGCCCACTGTTTATTACCTAGAATGGTTATTATTCTTATCTTTCTGTGGGTTGTACCTCTTGATTTCCTGAAGCATAAATAAATATTCCTTTGACAAAACAGACACCCATGGCAGTCATTACAGGTTGGTGGTTATTTTTTGGCAAATATTAATAAAAATTGCACTCAACCTAAGATGTAAAATGGCTTCAGTCTTATATGACCAAATGTACTGCTAGTATGTCACTACTTGAAATTAGTTAATTGTGAATTCTATTTTGTGAATATTCTTTCAGCTGAAATTATTAACGCTATTAAACAATCGTTTTACCTAAAAATGTATAGGCTTAGCCTAGGGGCCTACCACTAAAATGTACACCAACCTAAATACCAATGTATTTGACCATATATAGTGCAATTAATGAATGAAATAGATTAATAAATAATGGACAATCACTCGCTATCAATATTGCAGTTAGCACAGGTACTTACATTGTTATTGTCACACTGCACTGTACTGTATTTGTGTATGAATAGTTATATTTCCTTTCTCGGAAGTAGACACAGTGACACATAAGCTTATTGACAGTGTGTGGGAATACTGTTACATGACAGTAAGGAATTTACTAATTAATTGTATCATACTGACATGGTACTCTTTGTAGTGTTAAATTGTATCAAGTGAATTATGACATTCTCTGCATAGTTTGCTCAGGCCCTTATCACTAGAATTTAGACCCCTACTGTCCTAGGCTATGGCAGTGCAGCATAGGTAACTTGTGTTGGTAATTTCATCCATCATTTATGTAGTAAGCTTTACTTATAATTGTAACAAGTGAACAATACTATTTGGCAGCATCTGCAAATTTTGTAAATGGCCTTTATTAAGTTGTCTGTTTTTAATTGAAACTTGAAACAGTGGTTTCCTTTTTAACATTGTTTATTTTAAATTAAGAGTACACCTGTAGATGCTAATGTCTCAGTATCTGTTGGTGGTTCAAATCCGCCAGGTAAATGCACAAACCTTTGTGCACAATTACCCCTGGCATGGGCTTATTGACCGATACATTGCATCTGCGAGTATGATTATGTCGATATTTAATTAAAATGACTTTCAATGGTGCAACAGTTGAAGCATCAGATATAGTCAATTGAAAAAACAACTGATTTACCCCATACCTTCATTGTCCACCTAACAAGATTGCCACACAGAGAATTAACTCTAGATGGCAGGTGGACAAGGAAGCCTTTTGGCTTATTGAGAGCCCAACCCTTTTTATCCAACCCTTCTGCATCCTGCCCTTCTGAGGTGTGTCGATTGTATGTTTACACATATTCACACAGTAAACACCCACACAATCAGCAGATAATCTGTTCTATTCATTTACAGTCCTTTGTGAAAAGTAGAACATTCTTATACCTAATCTACACTCCTCCTTTACTAATATAACTTCATGTCCTCTAGTACTTCTATCCTTCCTAACTGAGAAAAAAGTATTTCTATCAATATTTTCATAACCATTCAATATTTTAAACACTTCTATCTCATCTCCTCTCAATCTCCTGGACTCTAGTGGTGTTAAACCATCTTATTTTAGGTGTATTTCATAACTAAGATCCCTCAGTTTTGGTATAATTTTAATCGCTCTCCTCTGTACTGTTTCTAGCATATCTATGTCCTTCCTGCGATATGGCCTCCACGCTTGTACACAATATTCTAATTGAGGCCTAACTACTGTTTTGTACAATTTATCTTTTTTTTTCCTTATACACTATATTTCACCTAATTAATCCAAGGATTTTATTTCCCTTTGTAGCTGCAATTCCGCACTACTTAGAAACCTTCATCTCAGCACTAGTGGTTAACCCAAAGTCCTTTTCTTTTACAGTTGTACTTAATACAGTACCCCCCATTTATATTGTACATCTTCGTTCCCATGTCCTGTGCGGAGGCATATACATTTCAAAAAATTTAACCTCATTTGCCCCTTTTCAAACCATTTGATCAACCTGTCAAGATCATCTTGTAAATGCTGTCTATCTACATAACGTTTAATCCTTCTGAACACTTTTGTATCATCTGAAAATTTCAACACCTTTCTTGTTATATCATCGTCCAAATCGTTGATATATATTAAGAATAAAATAGGTCCCAGTACTGATTCCAGTGGTACCCCACTCAAAACTGATTTCCAGTTTGAAGCCTCCCCATCAACTACTATCCGTTGTCTTCTGTCAATCAGCCATTTTTTTATCCAGTTAATTATACCATTTCCTATGCCATGGACCTATAGTTTAAGTAGTAATCGTTGATGTGGCACTTTGTCGAAAGCTTTCTGAAAATCTAAATACATGATATGTACTGGTGATGTCTCCCATATATAAATATATGGAGTATCTTGAAACGACCCTATTGTGGGGGTCGTATATTAATTCCTAAACGTTTGGTGCTCCAGGTTCAAGCTGTAAGATGAAAACTACCCACATGCATAATGTGCAAGCTTGATTCTAAGTCAATGTTATGCCTCAGGTGGTTTTCACAGGCCTGTTGTCATTAGATGTAAATTCTAAGTGCACACTAGTAGCAGCCAGTGACCCAACTGACATTAAAGCAATTAGTTAGGTTCAGGCAATTGTTTGCACAATCTCAAATCTCCAGCCAGGGACAGTCAGTGACTGAGCTGGGTGAACTGTGAATGTCCAGTGGGTGATAAGGCACTTCAGGGCTGGGTTAAAATGTGAAAGTGAACACAATCCAGCTATACACTATTTAACTTAAATTCTCATATTGTACTTTCAAGTTTTAGATAAGTTTGTACAATGTCATTGTGCTTTATTAGCTTGCTTGGCCTATTACAGACATTAGTTCCAGTTAGCCTCTTTAGCGGATAATGTGTTCTTTTTGTCTTAAAATTAATCGTTAGGTGAGTTCAAGTTGATTTCTAATTTAATTGAAGTTAGTTTAAATGGAATGTTAATTAAATGAAAGTTATTTGTTAATTTTATTTTATTGAAAAACTTTGGGAGGTTAATTTAATTTAATTGACCTGATAAATGTATGATATTAATTAATTTAACTGGAAAATATATGAGTTGATGTATTTTAAATAATTTTCAAAGTTAGTTTACCATGCCTGCTCTCAATATTCTTTGATGTTTCCTGCACTAAATACGTTTAGGTATGCAAGCATGCCAAATTGTTTTATGTGAAGGAATCTTCATAGTATATCGAGTTACTTTGTTGTAATAAAAGTGATTGATCATAGAACAATATTTTATACTCGGTATTTAATTATTGTGTTGTGTTATATTTTATAAATACCATAATGTGGTGTCTTGGCATCCATATTGTTTAACAAATAAGATAATTATACGTAAAAAAATGTAAATTCTTATATAGCGCAGTATCCAGTCTTTAGGACTGCTCGATGCGTTTTACACTTTACTCCCTGGCAGACCTGTTCAATCGAACATCATCTCGACTTCTCTTGGAAGTATTCAGCCATGCTGTGATTAATGCGTGAAGACTATTCGTACAAAAATATCCACCACTGTCTATAGCCAGGTACTCAGTCATGCAGCTGAGTGAACTGAAGCAATGCAGAATAACTGAACTTTCCAAAAATGTGATACCGCTGCATAGGATTCGAATCTGCTTCCTCTCAGCCACAGTTGTGGTGTGTTCACAATGGTGGTGAGCATCATTTGAGAGACAATTAGGTCTTACCATTAAATGTAATTTAGGATATATTAAGACAATAAATTCCTGCCAATTTAAAAAAAAAACAGCAAATGTGCCAATCCTCCACATGGTGCTATATACACAGAGACACAATAGTCTGTGTCCTGGCATATTCCTACGTGACATTTGCTATGTTATATATTTGAAAAGTTTTTCGCAATGCTGGTTACATAAAACGTCTCTCACTGATGTAGGGATGAAAACTTCACATGATACACCCTAATTGCCAGCTCGCTTACAGTAACATTGAGCATGTTATCACACTACCAAGTACCAAGTAGGTTTTTATAAAGTATTATACTTCACAGAATTAGCAAAGGAAAATTGTGACCTGTACCTATGTATGTTATTAAGGGATGATATGTTTTCAGATGAGTCTATTATTTATGTAAGGAAATGTTAACATTAATGTGTATCTGTATTCCAGTATGCAAAGGCCATCAGCGTTGGAGTACCACCTCACAAGATACGCCAGTGCCATGTCGATGCTTTCAGAACGGCAGTATTAGCAGAGTTCCTGCAATACAAGAAACTGTAATGGCACATGCAGTCACTGAATATATACTTTAGTTTGTAATCTTACTAATTTAATCCCACCTCATCCTATTATGTGATGGCTCTTAGTGTAATTTATTATTTAAATGAGTTTATTCATTATATATGTTTTAGGTATAATGCCCTTATATTTAAATTGTTTTTTTAATTCAATGTACGATTCTTAGTTGTATTGTTTTTATGATATTTAACTTAATATTTTAATGATCTAACTATACAGGTTTGGTATTATGATTGTATTGTAAAGCACCATAGAGCACTGTGTGATTATGGTGCTATAAAAATATCTTATTTTATTATTACAGTCATGCTATATATGAATTAATGATTACTTGTGACAATGGTTTTATTTCTGAATAAATGAATTTTATATTACTTGGCTGATTAAATATTATGATATACTTTATTTGTAGCAATGTTGTATTGCAAGCGAGTGCAGCATTATATAACGGGCTACGTGGTTTGGTTCTTTGTAAATGTATGCCAATAATTTTAGTGTATTCCTGTTGTTTTATGTTACTTTGTTTAACGTAATAACAATCACAGCTTTAGTTTCATAAGGATCTCCTCAGTTTAATTTACATTACATTAGATTGCATATAATGTGACGTAAATATGTATAACCAGAAAGGCTAATGTTATCTACGAGTTAATAATTATTTGTAACAATAGTTTTATTTTTTAATAATTGCATTTGATCACTTGTCTGATGATACATCACAGTATTATACAAAGGGCTAGTTTTGATCTGTGTAAATAAATAAATACATTTTTTGCATTTTATATTTCATTTAATAATACTACTAGTCGTGAATGCATGGCTCGTTTCCATAAATGTATTATTAAAGAATTGTTGAGTTACTTGGAGTTGCGTTGGGAAAAACTGTTTGGAAATGATGATCCCCACCCTCCGTACGAATTTTGAAGTGCCTCAATGGGACTTCTAGACTGCACACAAAATGTCAGCCCCATATTTCCAAAACTGATGGAGATAAGTGCTATTTTAAAATTGTGACTCCCAGACCGCCACCCCGGACAAATTTAGAAAAAATATAAAACTATGAACTATCCCAATGGGTATGCTAGATCGCATAAAAAAGGTCTGCCCCATACAGGCATGACTGGCCCAGATAAGTGCCATTTTAAAATTGTGACCCCACATTTTGAATTTGTTTTTAAATATCTAGATCCCAATGGGCTTGCTAGATCAAACACAAAAGTTCAACTCCACACATGACAAAATGACAGAGATAAGTGCATTTTAAAATTGTGACCTCCCCCGAGACTCCCACCACCTGGATGAATTTCGAAAAAAAAACTATATGTACAAACTACCCCAATGGACACCCTAGATCAAAAAAAATGTCAGCTTCATATATGTCAAATTAACAGAGACGTGTCATTTATAAATTGTTACCCCCAAGATTCCTACCCCCGACGAATTTTTTTAAATCTAAATCTACGAACCACCCCCAATGGGCCTGCTAGATTATACACAAAATTTCAGCTTCATACATGCCAAACTGACAGAGATAAGGATGTGTCATGTCATTTAAAATGCGGATATTTGTGTTTACCACAAAACCCGCTGTGCGTATAAGCAGCGCTGAAAACTGCAGCTCTGTGTGACGAAGTCGTAAGATACACAACGTCAACGCTCTGAGACAATGACATCAAAATAAAACAAAAATTTTTGGCAAATAACTCCAAGTTATGCTAATCATGAGGTTTTGTTATGTATACTAACCATTACAAAAGTAACCGTATCATTAACGTAAACTATAATATAATTGGATCACACATTCTTTCGGCAAACACCGTGATAAGCTGGCCAAAAATAGGCGCTAACCTTTGACATGTACTGTGTGTACGCAAAACGGAACCGGAACTCACTCTCAGACCGGAACCTCCTTCCAGACCATACAGCTGCGGGCCGAAAGTAGGCGCTAACCTTTGACATTTACAATCGCATGCGCACTACGCAAAACGGAACCGGAACTTACTCTCAGACCGGAACCTCCTTCCAGACCAGTACACCGGCCAGCGGCTGGACTGCCACAAGGAGCGTTATGTGTGTATGGACATCTACGCAGTTGATGACGAATCGGCAGAGATAGCAGAGTCCGACGCGAGAAACAGTTGCAAGTGATGTCACGCTTGGGCTGCCATGCCGATGGCAATGACGGGATAACGGAGAAAAGTGGACCCGACGCGCCAATTGCGACATTGACCCGATACGTATCGTGTGGCAATGTTCTTGGCGACTGCACGGAGGAACACTCCGTTATTAATTGACAGACAGATGCTGGGCGCAGCCTCGCCCTTCCTGGGACCATCCTCGCGCGCCAGGGGTCGCTGCTGCTGAAAATTAATTTCACCCAACCGTGGCTCGTGTTACATGCAATGTTTAGGAAGTAGAAGCAATTATTCGAATACACAATACCGCTCAGCTGCTCGTGCTAATGGGCGAACGGGTCATTATAATTATTTTATTTGGATTCCCAGAAGTCGTTTATCCGTCTTCAAATTGGGGCATACTCGCAAGACTAGACCTGGCAGATCTCCCACGCGAAGTTCGGAAGTTAGATGAGTCAAACTAGTAATTGACTTCGCCAGTCGCGACTGCGTCACCCGTGAGAACAGCGCAAATACCCAATTTGAAGACAAATAAACGACTTCTGGGAATCCCAATATATAATGACCCGTTCGCCCATTAGCACGAGCAGCTGGGCGATATTGTGTATTCGAATAATTGCTTCTACTTCCTAAACATTGCATGTAACACGAGCCACGGTTGGTTGAAATTAGTTTTATTATGACCACCTGACCTGCCGCCAACCACTGATCTAGTGATCGATTTCATAGGCTGAGCTTAAATTCAGAGTTTCGCAAAGCGATCAGCCAGGGGATACCGCTGGCTGGCATTGACGTAATCAGCAGCAGCGACCACTGGCGCGCGATGATGAATTGGGGCGGATATTTGCGCTGTTCTCACGGGTAATGCAGTCGCGAATGGCGAAGTCAATTACTAGTTTGACTCGGCTAACTTTCGCACTTCGCGCAGGAGATCTGCCAGGGCTAGTTTTGCATGGCAAACAGCCCTGGCTTGCGAGTATGCCTAGGACGAAACAACAGCGGAAATGGGGGCTAGGCTTCTGACAAGACACACGGAAGAGCTAGAGCAAGCATTCAGAGTCAGAGAATTAAGTCGGCCGCAGCCACAGCGAGCGATGTAAATATACATCAATAGAGGCGAGATAATTGCAACGTGCAGACATATATTCGGATCGTTGTTTTTAGTGAGGACACCCAACATTAACTCGCATACTGTGCAAGAGAGGTTGTTCGCCGCAAAATCATCAAAATGTAAGCTTGTCGTATCGAATGGAATATTATAGTTTAATGGATTTTGCGACATAGTACACCGTGTAACAAAATCTTTCCATATGTACTCGTAATTTATGTTGTACTATGCAAACAAGCAATAACACTCGCATAATTTATTTGCAGGTGCAGTAATACTATTCTTGGTGTCTGGATTTTGTTTACGGTTACTGCGTGTCAGTGTGGGGCGTTCTTCTTCGGCAACGGTGAGTAAAATTTATATCTCATTTTGTCAATATCAAATGTGAAAAGAATCTGATTTTAAAATGTTAAAGTGACGTGATCACACCGACACATTTTAATAATTATGAGTACCTCGGTATCAACGATACTCGTCACAGAGATAAACAATTTTCACTTAAGACAAGCCAAGGTAATCACTAAAGTTCTTACAACTAAGTAACCACCGTATAACTGTTTAATATGTCAAATGCGTAAGAGTACTTAAACATTAAGAAATTAGTAACATTTGGATTGAATTGTATGATTGGATTAGTGAAAATAGCGATACAAGGACGTCACTCAGTATACTGGATCAGTGACCCTAGAGTAAGTAAACAGTGCATAGTCTAACTCAACAGAACAAATACGTATATCATCTCTGAAACAATAACAACGTTAGATAAACAATAGTTATCGAAAAGGGTGTTATTATGAGATAATACGATTATGCAAATAGTGCCGAAGCTATGGTTTATGCCTATGCTTGCATGTAATTGTGAATTTCCCAAAATGTGACATAGTAATATAACGGAGGCCGTAATTCCTGTTAAATGATAATACATATATCTGATAACCGAAGATATCTTCCAGAACGAAGCCATCGCTGTTTATTGCCCTGTGAAGCGATGATAAATGCATACAATAAATTGTTTTAATTATTTAATTAAAGTGCATGATTTTAATTGTAATGTAAATAAGTCAGAACGGCAGAACAGCAACCTAATTGATCGTACGTACACTAAACAATGTGGCATTTCAGTACAATAAACAAACAACGCGATATTCTTTAATTGTGTAAATATTTGACAAATACTATGAATATCCGTCAATAGACATTGTGAAGGGTTTGCTTGCTTCGGACAAGTGTCGATTGTGAACCAGATTACACTTACTTGAACTTTTCTAATTGCATTTGCCCTGAATATACTGTTGTCGTGTCAAATGTCAAACATATAACATGTAACCAAAACATACACGATTTGTGTATATTGTATACACAATGCATAGTCTTTATTTATTTAGTGGACTAAGTGTGACCTAATGAAGCCATCACCAGAACCGTAGCCAAGTTTTTTGCGAGGGCCATTCGTATTTATTATAGTGGCGTAGATGTCAACCAGACGTGTCCAAGTTTTGTCCGGCAAAGACGCTCACAACAAACGTGTAACTGTATCCCTCTTGAGACTCCCAACTCCAACTTGATGGGTTCATAAAAAAACGTACGAATGCCCCCCTTGACACCTGCAACTGCACCTCGTCCCTTCACCTTTGTGGTTCACCAAAAAACACCAGCGGGTTTGACCGGTCACGTTTGCGGCTAACCTGTAGTTGGTTTCGTAACACAACATTTTCGAAAGGGGATTCGCAAAAAAATGGCTGTTCTCGCGACCTTCAGAACCCCCTGATTACGGCCCTGAACACATTATGCAAAGTGTTTGCTATTAAGGGTCTATACGGTCGTAGATATGACGCGTAAGGAATATGGTTGTAAATAAGAAAAGGTTAGGGTGGAAATAAAAAAGTGGAGCGTAAGATTAGTTCAATGGTGAGTATGTCTTTCCAGAATGCAATGGCAAGTCTTACAGCGAGAACACGCAAATATGTTGCGGCGATAAACTATATGCCAACGATCCGCACACAACGTGCTGCTCAGGCGAGCTGATTGACACACGCACTAGCGTTTGCTACCTGGGACATGTACTTCACAACCCTCTCAATGGTAAGTATGTATGTTCTTCCTTATAGCTCCCTTTGCAAAGAGGTAAGGCTGGTAAAAGGTCAGTTCTTATATAGCGCCGTATCCAGTCTTTCTGATTACTCAAAGCGCTTTGCACTTTACTCCCTGGCAGATATGTTCAATCGAACATCACCTCAACTTCTATGGGAAGCCAGGATTCATACTGCTGAGTGAACTGGAGCAAGGTAGAATGAACGAACTTGCCCAGGGTTTGACACAGCATCATAGGATTACAACCCGGGTTCTCTCAATTAAAAGTCCGATGCTCTAGCCACGGAGCCATTGTGCCTCTGTACTTGCACTGATACGTCTGAGCCGTCATTCCTTTCGACTTCTCCCTCCACGTGGCATCTTCATCTGCGTCTCGTTATATTAAGCAATCTTCCCATCTGAATATAGCGGTTTGTTACTTTTTGTGTGGTTTTGCTGTTTCACTACGTAGAACGGCTCTCTTTGGTAATCAATCTGCCTTAGCTATAGTACATTTTATATACATGCACATTGGGTGAATACACGCGCACGCACACACGCACGCACGACGCACAAATGCACGGCGCACGTACGCGCGAATGCACGCACGCACGCATGCAAGCACACACACAGGCACGCACGCGCGCGCGCGCACACACACCTGTGGGCATATGGTAAAATGTTACCTAATGGCATACCCCTTGTTGTTATTTGCAGGTTGTGACGGGATGTATTACACCAAGACATTTGAATTTTGCTGTAATAACCAGATCTACGCCAAGTCACCGACCGCTGGCTGTTGCGGCAGCAAATTGTACGATCCAACCGTATATCAGTGCGGATTGTTCTTCAAACTGAAACCAAAACGCCAGTGAAGCAATCCGTTGTCAGCAACAACCCATAGATCCTAGCGGACTGTCATAGGCCTATATAATTTAAATCTCGTTATTACGGTAACCTAAGCGACGTATTAAACCAAACTTAGCTTAATAACGAGGCAATGCCGAATGTGGTCACCGATTCATTCCTAGGGACACTAATGTCAGAGTATCAGAGCAGCTGCAAAACAAGTACACTGCCAACAACAATAACCAGGCCCGTAGCCAGGGGGTTCACGGGGTTCACGTGAACCCCCCTTTTTGTGAACCCCCTTTCTCCAAAATGTGAACCCACCCTCAAAATGGCATTTTTTTAATGTGAACCACTAATTGTATTCCATGTTTCTCAAAAGCGTTACCCCCCCCCCCTCCTAAAAGCTGCTGGATAGTGTTCAAGCATTACAAGGAATACCAAGAAAGCGTGATTTGTGCAGATGATAAAGGGAGAACCGTTACCTATTAAGTGGTCATCACTGAATGTATGGGAGTCTGGCTCAGGGGTCTTTCCCTAATGCCTGTGAAAAGGGCAGTCACTAGAGGAATGTGTATCAAAGGACCATTGCATCCAATTAGCCATGCAGAAGGACTTCATACTATCCCAGGGTCTCCTGTTATGAAAACGCATGAGTTAACAAATACACAAGAAGCCAGTTTTATACCAAACGTAAAATTATGAGTCCTAATTGTAGTCACTCAGAGGTGACAAAATACTGGTGAAAGAAAGGAGTGACGATGATTTAACAATTATGAGCACATCAATTAAGCCATATAAAATAATTCATTATTTCTCATCAGAACTCTCTTAAAAAGTGAACGAAAGGTGCGGCTTTTTAATTTTAGTATGCTGATTAAGGTAACTACCGACCGTAACTGCCAGTTCTACATCTGTAAATGATCTCCAGTTGCACGTTATTGTCAATGAAAGCATTAATAACTTGATAATCTGTAATACATTCAAGATTATTGTGTGATTCAATTTTTTATGTGAAGCTATTTTTATGTATTGCTGTTCTTCTGTCGGTTAAAATTATTATCAACATGCTAATTCATATTTAGAAAAATAATGATTACATAATCTACTTATGCTGTATGACCAACTGCAATTAACAGTGTGCAGTATTGTTGATATATCTGATGATATACGGGCTATTCATGCCCTTTTTTGTTTTTTGTATGAATGACATTTAAATAACTAGTTTCTCTCCTCATAACATCATTAATGCTTAATTACTTTTGATATCTTGATACTGGACTAATCAAGACATTATATCTCTTCTATTATTATTTTTAGATTGACAACTGTTAATCTATATGCAGTCACTGTTGATAACATTGCTCACCCCTTTCCCTGGCGTTACGCCTTATATTCATGACCCAACACCCAATCTGTCATGGGTTTTTTCAAATTTCAAATTCAAATCAAATTTATTGTAACTAATTTTTCTTATCTTTTATATTTATTTATTCTACGTCTAGTCTTGACTACTCTGATATATGCCATGTCACACACGGAGTATTTCTTAACATTCACATATGCACAGGAAATAAATACACACAAGTTCACTCTTTTGTAAAATACCTAACATACGTACAAAGGCTGGCTATATTATTGTTTTATGTCCGAACCTAAGCAATGACTTCTGATGTGACATTTCTCTCCCACTTGGGAGGTATCCGAAACTGTTCTTTAATAAATCTTCTAGATATAAACGAAAATAGTACTGAACAAAATGAATCTCAGTTGATCCATTGTTCTTCCTACTATGACATCGATATGTTTCACAAGTTAGCACATAAAAATACTGATAATGTTAGTATCCTAAGCTTAAATATTAAATCCATTAATGCTAAATTTGATGAACTTGAACTTTTTGTACAGCGTCTAAATACTAAACAATTTAAATTTAGCATTATATGTTTGCAAGAAACATGGAAGTCAAATAATGATGATTTATCTAAATTCAGTTTACACGGATGTGATCTAATTGCTCAGGGGAAACATTGTAGTGTCAAAGGGGGTTTAATAATTTACGTAGATAATAAATATAAATATAAAGTACTTAAGAATATCAGCATGTATGAACATTGGGAGGGGTTAGTAATTCAAGTAACTGGAGGCAGCTTATCAAAAACACTTACTATTGGAAACATATACAGACCGCCTAGGTCATTAAATCAAAATATTATAGATTTCATAGCTGAATTTTCAACAACAATGACTACTCTAGAAAGTTGTAATAATCTAATAATTTCAGGCGATTTCAACATCAATCTACTTAAAATAAACGAGAACAAAATATATAGTGAATTTTTTGATACTATAATTTCATACAGTCTCTATCCACAAATTACCTTTCCAACTCTCTTTACCAGAACTAACGGAACACTGATAGACAACTTTTTCAGTAAATTAAATAAATCAATATTAGATAGCACTGCAGGAATCTTCACTAATACCCTTTCTGATCATCAACCTTACTTCCTAATCATGATAACAAACCAAACAAATCTCCTACGGCTGACCCCAATTTAAATTATAACATAATACACGAAGAAATTATACATGCTAAGAATAAGCATATGCCTGTTAAAATCATGAAGTATAATAAATACAAACATAAGCATTCAACCTGGATCACACACGGTCTTCTAAAATCAATCAAATATCGAGACTCGCTTTATAAGAAATTAAAAATGTCTAATCCAAATTTACCTATGTCCGAAGTCTTTCTAACTAACCTAAAAACATATAACTCAGTATTAAAGAAAAATATTCGTACTGCCAAACAAATGTACTTTGAGTCACGCTTTAACCGATATTAAGATAACATCAGAAATACATGGAAAATCATAAATGAATTTATCTCCAAAAACAATTCAAACAACACTGTTTTGTTTAAACGTAACGGCATAACTATAACAGATAAAACGGTTATTGCAAACCAATTTAACAACTTTTTTACAAGTATAGGTCAGTCGACAGCACAAGACATTCATTACAATGGTAATAAGGATTATAATTACTACTTAAATGATAATGTCCATTCCGTTTTCAGTCTATTAAATGTTGATGAAGAAATAGTCAAGAAAACCATTGAAAGCCTTCCAAATAAAAACAGTAGTGGCTGTGACGGTATTTCCTGTAAACTTTTGAAAATAATTGAACCCTCCATCATCAAACCATTAACCCTGGTAATAAATCAAGTAATAAATACTGGTATATTTCCCGATACACTTAAACTCGCTAAAGTAATTCCTATTTTTAAGAAAGATGACCCATATCTCTTCTTCCAACAATTTCAAAAGTAATAGAGAAAATAATATCTAGTCAACTAACAGCATACTTTAATGATTCTGATCTATTTGTTAAAAATCAATATGGTTTTAGAAAAAAAACACTCTACCGAATACGCATCACTTGAACTAATAGATAAAATAATTACACAAATTGATAAAAATTATGTTCCTTTAAGTATTTTTCTTGACCTCTCTAAGGCCTTCGATACAATTGATCACTCGATACTATTAACTAAACTAAGATATTATGGATTACAGAATCCTACCCTGAAAATATTTAATAGCTACTTAAGCAATAGAAGACAATACACCGAATTTCAAAATGAAAGTTCTGATATCCTACCTATCACAATTGGTGTATTAATGATTTTCCTAAAGCTAGCGAAATGTTTAACTTTATTATGTATGCCGACGATACCACCTTATTTAGCACCATCAGTTATTTCCAAGGTAACTCCCCAAATAGAAATATCGAATCGGTAATAAATGATGAACTCCTTAAAATAATTGAATGGTTAAACATTAATAAATTATCATTAAACAGAAACAAATCTAAATATATGATTTTTCACATGCAAAATAAAGCTGTCGATAACTTTACGCTCAATATAAACGGTACAAACATTGAAAGAGTAGATGAATTTATTTTTTAGGACTTACTTTATATACAAATTTAAATTTGAATAAACACATTGAAAAAGTATCAAACAAGTGTTCCAAAACAGTCGGTATCTTAAACAGACTAAAATGTCTTTCCCCTAGAAATTAAAATTATCTTATATAATACGTTATTTTTATCACATATCAACTATTGTATTATGGTGTGGGGATACCAAGGTAGTCGAATGTTGAAAATACAAAAGAAAGCTATGAGAATGTTATATATAAGTATAATAGTAAATATAATTCACTCTGAGCCACTTTTCAAAAAATTTAATATCTTAAAAATTGATGACATGTTAAAATTACATGAACTTAAGTTTTATTATAAATATGTACATCATGACCTCCATGCTTACATATTAAATTGAAAAATAATTACAAATGCTTACGTACACAATTATAACACAAGGAAAAAAAACAGTTACACCCATTCAGAACAAAACATGAATTTGACAAACGATGTCTTAGATACAGTTTGCCACATGTCATTAACAATACCTCAAAGTTAGTCACAGAGAAGATTGGAAAACATAGCTTCAGAAGTTTTGGTAATTATGCAAAAAACAATTTATTAGAAAAATACGTAGATACGTGTACAATATTAAACTGCTATACATGCTATCAAAGTCATTAAAACAGTATTATTGTATGTGATATGTATGGATATGTATTGTAAATATATAAATCAGCATACGGATATTGTATTTGTGCATATACACATACATATCAAGTATATTGATGTGTACTATTGACAACTAGTATTTGTTTATTTTAACATACCATTAATACTCCAATACATGCATATATGTAATCAAGGAATCTCGGTTTCTTTTCTTTTCCTACACATTTACATTTGCACTTCCTTCGGTAAAATTTAGTTGAAATAAATAATTATTGTGGCTCCTATGAGAGCGACTGTTATTGTCTTAATAGGAGTCACAGACCCCATCTAATTTGAAATTACACTGCATTTGTATATATGAATATTTATGCCTATTCGTGTTACGTTAATTTGATATTATACACATATTGTAATTGGGGTCTAAATAAAACGTTCTTGTTCTTGTCAAAGAGGCTATTCTCAACAATCAACAACTTAAAATGCGTAGCGAGATTATTTCTTACAAGCTGCAAACCCGGTAGACACACTCATCTGCCTTAAAGGGAATAAAAACATATATTGCTTGAATTTATGTTATATTACATCCTGCTATCTATTTCCACGTCCACCAAGCAAAAAAATTCAATGAATTAGAAATTCCACATTTTATGCTGTACATCCGGACATTTTCGAATATGCATATTTTTGGCGCGCTTTTCGGGATGCCGAGATGTGACGTCACTTATGACTCAAACTCGTATCAGGCCGACCCTTTCCATGCATTCAGAGCATGTTTACAAGTATAGCTTTTGGGTCGAAACGAGCGTCAGAATGAGTTACTGTGCAATTTTCCGACGTAAAACAAACACTAGTCATCATAGAGGAACAAGTAGTTATCTTACGGTTCCATATGAATCCAATTTTATTCAAAACAACGTATGCGAATAGGCCTACAAGTCGACTAGGTTTCGCCGAGCTTGGGCTCGTTTTCAGAATAATTATATCGAATGCAATCAACGGGAGATAATCTACACCAATAAACATACATAGCAAACATAATATTGTATCCAGCTACATAAAGTAACGTGTATAATCTCAAAATAGCACTAGAATATCGATATATGAAGGAGTTGTACAATTTACCATAACAACTTAAATCAGTTAGAGAGTTTTCGCTGGTCCCGTTAGCTCAGTGGGTAGGCGCGTTGGTTACTCGTCATTTATTTTACAATCGGGCGAAGCCGGTTCAATCCTGACAGCATGCAAACTATTGATTTTCTTTACACTTTTTTTGTTTATGTTTTCATGAAGTAATATAAACCAAATCATTTAGTATACTATGATGCACTGTTTGTAAATAATTTTTATTTTGTAGTAATTATTTATTCGCCACAAAAATGAAAATATGGTCATTATATAACGATGTTTCTAAATTTTATTTATCCAAACAAATATAATGTAATGGATATCTAATTTATTAATTATAAATATATTGTACAGTAATATATTGTAATTATATATGTGAAAACAGATTGTGATCTGTCTGGATAAATACAATTTAGAAACATCGTTGTATATAATGACCATATTTTCATTTTTGTGGCGAATAAATAATTACTACAAAAATATATAAAAAATATTTACAAACAGTGCATCATAGTATACTAAATTATTTGGTTTATATTACTTCGTGAAAACATAAAAAAAGAAAATCAATAGTTTGCATGCTGTCAGGATTGAACCGGCGTCGCCCGATTGTAAAACGGATATCAAGGAATCAACGCGTTTACCAACTGAGCTATCACGGCCGGCGGAAATTCGCTGACTGATTTCAGTTGTTATGATAAATTGTACAACTCCTCCTTCATAGATCGATATTCTAGTGATATTATGAGATTTTACACGTTACTTTCAGTAGCTGGATATGATATATGTTTGCTATGTATGTATATTGGTGTACATTATCTCCCTTTGGTTGCATTCGATATAATTATTCTGAAAACGAGCCCAGGGCCAAGCTCGGCGAAACCTAGTCGACTTGTAGGCTCATTCGCATTAATTGTTTTGAATAAAATTGAATTTATGTGGAACCGTAATATAACTGCTTGTTCCTCTGTGATGACTTGTGTTTGTATTACATCGGATTATTGCATAACAACTTATTCTGACGCTCGTTTCGACCCCAACATTATCCATGTAAACATGCTCTGAATGCATAGAAAGGGTCGGCCTGCTGCGAGTGTGAGTCATGTGTGACGTTAAGATACCACGTGATCGCCTAGCTCATAAAATTTATATTTTCCGCGAGAATCGCTACACAGACGGGTTTAAAATCGAATTTATGCTACAAATGTATTTTTTTAATGTTCTCGAATATTACAGGCAATATTAAACTTTCTGTACACATGGAAAACGGATTTTAGCTAATGCCTTGTTTTTATTTCCTTTAACACGAAACATAATTTTCAACTATTGCGCTGAAACGCGAATAATTGTATTTAACAAATACCAAATAAAGTTTAGCTTCATCTATTTTAAAATGTGCGTGCTTATGAGAAATCGTGTAATTGTGTAACTGTGTGGTTACCGAAATACTGTGGTTGCTAGTTGCATGTTTGTAGATCTCAGAAAGGGGAGCCTTTTCGCTGAGGCAAGAATGTGTTAAGGGCCTTTATTATCAATTATTATGTCCATTTTGTGTTCCGTATAGTTGTAAAATACAGTTTGAGTTTCCTGGAGTCGGCGTGGTGTAAAGGATATGGTACTTGACTGTTTGTCAATTATAATTTAATTCAAATTCCACAAGCGGAAAATAATGTTTCTAATCTTATATTTACCGAGCATGTTTTATAAAGGTTTGTTAATTTACTAACTTAATTACGTTTATGATAAATTATGGAACTTTTGCACATAAGATCAGATAAATATAATGTATTAATTGAGTGAAAACCATATTGTAAATGTCACACTTTAACTGTTTATTCTGAAAAATAACTTGGACACACACACACTCCTCGATGCCTCGTTTATTATATTAATATGATCATATTCAAAACAAGTGCACACATGGCGAAGAGTTTCGAGTAAATAATCCAGTTACATTAACAACAAACTACCACTGCCTGTTGGCTTTTATTAATAATGTTGGGTGTAAATTAGGCTTAATTTGGCAACAACATGAAATCTATTGTTACAACATCTGTTCAGGCCTCACTGTATAGACGCCAGCATATTCAGGCAGAACAGAGACGATAGTTCTAGTAAACCAACTTTATTAAACGTGGCTGCTGCGACAAGGGAGCGGCCTGTTATTCTACTTTCTGGGGAGACGTCATTAAGTGATATTGTTACATCCCCTTCGTTTTACAAGCAACATGTACTCAACCAAAACGTACTAACGTATTAAAGTAACCAACTCATTACGTCTATGGATCAGCATCAATGTTTCGTAGTGGTATAAATAAAATAAAGTTGCCAAAACCTGAATGCAACATAACTGAATCACGAAACGTTCCAGCTAACACTAAACACTACATAACACACTATTTCACAACAGCAGCAACATTCCTGATGTCATGCTAAAGCCAAAATGGCATGGTCAACATGCAAACGCTCAATTATGAGAATAGCACCAGACAACATGTCATGCTCATACGAACATGGCAAACATGAACACATGGAATAGGATGGAACATCCACAAGACAACACACTTGCGTGTCTGCATCAATCATGTCTGTACTCATCAATGTTCATGTAAGTATCATCAGCTGTTCATTTAGATACAACACAGTCCTTGTATGAACACATGGATGGAGCATCCACAATTTAACATACATGCGAGTCCGCATCAATCCAGTCTGCACTAATCAATGTTCATGTAAGTATCATCAACTGTTCATTTAGATACAACATAGTCCTTGGACTTGTTGATTCTCTCGGACTTCCTGGATGTCGTTGGACGTACCGGAGAGTGTGGTTCTGTTTGGTCACTCTGGTGTTGTTGTTCAACCGGTGTGTTCGGCTGAATTTCAACTGGTGTGTTGGCCCGAATTGGGTCAACTGGAGTGATTAGAGGATCATCTTGGGATGGGATATCCGTGGACTCATCAACCAACACATGAGGTGGTGTTTCGTGTGTTCTTCTTAGGTATACACGGTTGCGCCTGTAAACTGTTCCCTCACTATCTTCAACTTCATAGGACCTTTCATCCAGTCGTCTCATCACCTTCGCTTTCTTCCATGACTTGACTCCAAGCTTGAACGGCTTCATTCGGACGGTATCACCTTGATGCAGATGTGAGAGATCTGTAGCAGATTTGTCATAGTACTTGGCTTGACGGCGTTGTGTCCTTTTCAGCATATCTGTTTCATGTTGCTGCACAGACGACCGCGACTCCAGAAGACTTTGAGCTGTTGGAAGAATAGTTTTCGTCCGCCTACCTAGTAACCTCTGTGCAGGACTACTCTCCATTCCTTGAGTTCTTCTTTGCAGCTTTCACCGATGATTCCACCTTGCCGTTTGAGCGACTGTGGTGTGGAGATGTCGTCACATGTTCGAATCCCCATTCCTTACTGAAATGAGCAAACTCGTCTGACACCAGTTGTGGACCATTGTCAGTAACTACAGTGTCCGGAATTCCCATCCTAGTAAAGTGAGCTTTGAGCTTTGTGATTACTGCCTTGAAGCCAGTGGTTGGTAGATAGTCTATTTCCCAGAAGTTTGATCTGTAGTCAGTGGTCCCTAGGTAGTCCTTTCCTTGGTAAGAGAACAGGTCGACACCGACCTTCTGCCATGGACGGTCCGGCACATCATGGCTCATCAGAGTTTCCTTAGTCTGAGAACGTTCGAACTCACGACAGGCTTCACACGTTTGGATGTACTCTTTGATTTCTGAATTCATGCTAGGCCAGAACACCAACTCCCTTGCTCTTCTTAGGCATCCTTCAATGCCAACGTGGCCTAGGTGAACATCCTTCTTAATGTGTGAAGGCACGTGGCAGCGTGTCAGCGAGATACATCTTCTTGCCTTCCAAGTACTTGACATCAATGTCATACGCAAGTGCACGTATGAGCATGCCCTGTAGACGCTTGGGTGCTCTGTCCAGAGGTTTCTTTGTTATTGCCTCTAGTGGCTTGTGGTCACTGTAGACAAGGATGGGGCGACCATAGGTGAACTGATGCCACTTCTCAAGAGCAAAGACGACGGCCAGCATCTCTTTCTCTATAATGGCATATCTGGTCTCTGTGTCAGTCAAAGCACGACTGGCGTAAGCAATTGGTCTTCCTTCCTGAAGTAGTGCACATCCCAGACCATAGTTGCTAGCATCACACTGAATGACCAGTTGCTTACTCGCGTCAAAGTAAGCCAGAGTGGGTGCCTCAGCCAGGAGTTGTTTCAGTGTTGTGAAAGCTTTCTTCTGAGCATCTCCCCACATCCAGGCAACATCTCGTTGTACAAGAGCAGCAATGGGACGGAATACATCAGTCAACTTGGGTACGTATCTCGCCAGGTAAGTTACTGTACCTCTTAACCTCTCCACAGCTTCCCTGCCACACGGACTCTTCATCTTCAGAACAGCTTCGACCTTGGATGGGTCAGGTTTCAGACCATCAGCTGTGACAACATGGCCTAAGAACTGGATTTCATTCTCATTGAAGCGAAATTTCTCACGCTTCAGTATGATCCCATGTTTCTTGCATCTTTGAAGCAGCTTCTGGATCTTGTCACAGAGATCAGAGTCATCGTATCCATAGATGATAATATCATCAGCAACACAGTGAACATTCTCCAACCCTTCCAGTGCTTGTTGCAGACACTTTTGGAAAATTTCACTGCTGACTTTCAAGCCGAAAGGTAGTCGTCGCCAACGATACCGCCCAAACGGTGTTGCGAAAGTAGTCAGTAGACTAGATTCTTCATCCAGTTCGCAGTGTAGATATCCTTGTTGCAAGTCACACACAGCAAATTTCTTGGAATTCACAAGCTTCGGTAGAATGTCGTCCAGCACAGGAAGCTTGTAGTGTTCACGCTATAGGGCTAGGTTGAGAGGTCTAGGATCAATGCAGATCCTGAGAGCTCCAGAATGTTTCTTGGCTACAGACATTTGGTTCACCCAATCAGTGGGTTGGTCCACTATGACTATGACACCAGTGTGTTCTAGTCGGCCTAGCTCATCTTTCACGGTATTGTTCAGTGATTCTGGTAGGGTACGAGGTGGTCTCACAACCGGTTCAGCATTTTGTTCCAGGGTGAGACGAATTTTCCCACCAGAAAGCGAGCCAAGTTTACCGTCGAACACTTCAGGATAGTCTTCAGTGCATGGAGTTTGAGCAACTCTACAGCTGGAGACTGAAGATACAGTTTCAAAGTTCTCGTAGTTCACCGTGATGAGCTTCATGCATTCAGCAGCTTTACGGCTGAGTAGTGGTGTCAGTTTGTCATCATCCACTATGACATAGTCCACTTTGAACTTGTCTCCTGTAGCAGGATTTACGGTTTTAGTTCGGCACTTGCCGAGAGCTTCAGTCTTCACATTGTTCCACATCTTCAGAGTGATTGTTTCTGGGCGGATAACTTTCTCCTTCACGTACTTCTTGGGCAGTATGTTGACAGTTGAACCACAGTCAACCTGAATCTTCACCGACTGCTTTTCGACCAGCAAGTTGCACAAAATGGGACCATCTTGTGAGGAGAGTGCGTGCACATCGGCAGTGACCCAGCTGTTATCGCCAAAGCTAGCACCGGAGCTATCCGAGTCTAACCCATCTTGTACACTGTGAACAGTCTTAGGGCATTGCACGGAGCCTCTGAAATGGTTCGACCCCTACATGCATCACACGTTTTGCCCCATGCAGGGCAGAGTTCTTTCTTCATGAGGTGCGTTTTGCAGCAGAATTTGCATATTCGCTGACTAGCAGATTTTCTTCCACCGAATGTCGACTTGGCAGTGTAGCGTCTGTATCTGGTGTCGACCCGGTTCATTGCTTCTGTTTTATTCAGAATTTTGCATTGTTCTTCAGCCTCTTGCATGCACCGGCAGATGTCTACTGCTCTGGGTAGATCAAGTTGCGATTGTGAAATGAGTTTGTTGCGAATTTTGTCACTCCTTACACCGAGGATAATACTGTCAACAATCAGCTTGTCTCGCATACAACTGCAAAACCCACAGGTTTTTGCTAGATTTTTCAACACTGAGTAGAATTGTTCAAACGACTCGTTTTCCTGATTTCGGGTGTTAAACTTATACCTTTCAAAGAATTCTTTTACTTCGCCCAAGATATGTTCATCAAATTTTCTGATGATTTCAGCAGGCTTGACCCGTTCTTCTTCCGTAAAATCCATACCATTGAAAACGCGTAGTGCGTCTTTCCCAATACAGTGTAGAAGAAGTGCCGTGACATATCTGTCTGGCTTAGTGTGGAGTCCAGACACGATTAGATAGTTTTTCCACATTTGTTTCCACAACTTCCAGTTATCGACCTGATTGGTTTCCATTTCCAATGCAAGTGGAGGCGAGCCACTGGGAAAGTTACAGTTGAATTATCGTCAGCCATAGTTCACTCTTTAACACAAATGTCACTTTTGACAGGACTGCCTTGCCATATTCAGTTACCTTCGATATCTCACCGACGCCACCATGTTACATCATCTGTTCAGGCCTCACTGTATAGACGCTAGCATATTCAGGCAGAACAGAGATAATAGTTCTAGTAAACCAACTTTATTAAACGTGGCTGCTGCGACAAGAGAGCGGCCTGTTATTCTACTTTCTGGGGAGACGTCATTAAGTGATATTGTTACACCTATCTCCACAGACCACATATGAATCCCACTTTGTCTGAAAACGCACCCCCAAAACGACCTCGTTATGGGCCTGCTGGGGATGCTAATGTGGTGTTTGTATATATGATGAAAGAATATAAAACGAAATCACATGGTCCACCAATCTCACACCCACTTCATTGTTCTTCCAGTTAGAAATGTAACCTTCTGCATTATGAGCACCCGCGTGAACATGGGGGCCCTCTGCATTGTGAAAAAAATATAACCCTACATGAACTTGTGGCGCCCCCTGGAGTCTGAATTGGTAAAATATGAAACCCCCATTGTGAAAAGCTGGCTACGGGCCTGATAACAGTGCGTTCTTAAATAGCGAACAACACAAGAGAATTTCCCCATGAGGAACAATAAAGGTATTTTTTAATACACTGTCGACAACAAGAGAGCGACGAACAGCTGCGAGAACAACACAATATGCCATGTTGATTATAAAAACGGTCAAGACAAGCTGCAAAATAACCATGGCAAACTGTTAAAATCTTCCAAAAGAAAAGAAGGACTGACGCAAACACATGGAAAAGCTTCCCAAAGAAGTCAACAAAATAAAAGTCATGTGCATCAACATGTTCCTGGCTAGAATGCCTCGGCATTGGAATGTCTTAATTACTACATCTCCCTGCACATCAAAATTAACTTCAATAAATACGATAGACTCATTGTGCCTTCACTACTCTTACGGATTCCCGTCCTTCCCATTCACCGTAATTCACTACAGATGATAACGCCATCTGGTGTGTCTATCCGAAATAACTCACTTTGTAAAACGAAAGTAGAGACGTCGCATGCCTGTGAGTAATCGCTCTAGAGAGTGACGCAGTACGTAAGTCGTAGTTAAAAGTCCACACACAGTGTGGTGGTCTGACGGGCCAACAAGCGACGTTTATTCAGCAATATGGAACGGGTTTCGGCGTTTGTCTCTTCTTTCTCTCTTTCGAGGTTTATCTCGAGAATGTTTTCACCTACTCCAGGCCGAGGGATGGAGGTGACCTACCCGGTGACGTGCACAGTCGAACTGGAAGGAATACCGGACACAAGGTGGGTCAAGGAGTACTCAGTGGTAGACACGCAAGCACGCACGCACACACGCACGCACACACTCGCACGCACGCACGCACGTACGAGCGCTCATGCATACACATCTCTCTCTCTCTCTCTCTCTCTCACACACACACACACACACTCACACACACACATACATACACACGCACGTATGCAGCTCTCATTGTGAATTGTGAATCATTTAACGACCTCAGCCAGGAGCCAGGAGTGAGATTTGATTGTAAAGAGTGCTATTTTGTTTCCTGGGTTTGTATGCGTGTTCTATGTTATTAGTTACATATTAAATATAGCCATCAGACTAGCATCGGTTATGCGGCGTTCACTTTCGTTTTGTATTTGATGTGATGAGTAATTGCTCAAATTATTCCACTCGTAAAAACGCAAGCTAACTGCATGGATGTCAAATGTGTTTTGTTTTGGTTTCGTTTCAGTATTCTCCAACCCGGCGACACTGTGACCGTAGACGGAGATGCTGCTTTGTGTCGCCATGTCGGGATTTATCTGGGCAACGACGAGGTCATCGATTTCACGAACGAGCTGAAAAAAACTACCTTGGCGTCTTTCATTGGTGGGGCACAGCCTCTGTCCCGAGTCCACTACTCGTCGCCCCAGCAAATCGACAAGCCGGATGTGATCGTGAAAAGGGCATTGGACGCTTGGGGAAATCCAGAAATGGTCGGAAGCTATGATATCATTTCGAACAACAGCGAGCATTTCGTTACATACTGCACCTTCGGAACACAACTTTCTTACGAAGGTATCAAGGCTGAGAAAGGGAAAGAGGAAGTCAAGGCTGAGAAAGAAGAAACGAAAGCGAAAGCTACTGATTCCCATACTAAAGTTGTGTAATCAAAATGGCGCCTGAATATTTAACAACAATAATATTGTCATCCAAAGTGATAAGTTACAAGACGGCGTATGGAGAAAGAAGCCATTTGGTTATCACAGTCCAACGATATTTCATGTTTGTGTATAGCCCGTTTTCAGATACGTGTGACATAAACAGTTATTCGCCGCTAACAATTACATAATCAGTATATAATTTGTTCGAATAGTTTATTGTCGTAGTCGGACGTACATTACTTAATCACAGGCACGATAATTGCAAAGACTATTTTATAGTCAGTAATTTACAGTCAGTTTCATCCGCCTGAAAACGAACGATCTATGTGTACTGTATTCTGGGTCTCTGTATTAAATGAAAAGTATTGTGTGCGTACTGTGTCGCGGATTTTTGATTGATACACATGCACACACGCACACACACGTACACGCACGCGCACACACACACACACGCACACACACACACACACACACACACACACACACACACACATCATGGTTCAGCGTATCAATACAATTGTCACAGCTAGGCTATAAATTATACACCGGAAAACAATTAAGAAATTATAGAAGGGAGATGGGATATAATTGAGCAGACAGGCATTAAGAAACATCTGAATATAAAAGTAGTTGCATCGGAGCAGACTGAGATGGGCATGGGCAGGATACGCATACAATAACACAAGAACAGCAACTACAGTGGATTAATCCCAGGTATAGGCACAAGTCTACAAAAGACGATTAGTTTTGTGAAATGTTATGCTAAATTAATTATAGACGGTCCAGAAGATGGCGCACATTTGTTACTGTTAGTACTGCTGGTCGCCGCTTGGAAGTGGTAAATTTAAGTTCCACCAAAAATGAGCGGGTATATTTGGATTATGCTCTTATATTGACCGATCTGCCTGTTATCGAAAAGCATAGGTAAGGTCTCAAACACGGTTAAGTTATCGTAGTTATGTGATCATATGAAAGAAGACGCCGACTAGCTTGCATAAACGGACGGTCCGCATGCATATGAGCGATAATCGGGCCTAATGAGGGAACGGTTTTGTTCAGTCTATATAAACCCGTGGTCCCCGTGGACCACGCATAGCCTTAAAAGGCTTAATCAGTTAGACTTAATATTTTAGAGTAGACCCGTCTTAAGTCTAAGACTTAACTTCTTCTTCTCCCGGTAATTCACTACCGTCATTACTGACGATTTAAAAGGGAACTGCAACGCAGCAGTTTTACGCCCTATATTTAGGCACTTCAACAAAAAAATAAATATCATGCTAGAACAATGAGAATGGGCTTAAATTAAAGGTAATAGGTTAAGGATCACATAACTGTTTATTTTATTAAGATACCTTTAATAGATCAAAAGATATTGCGATTTTAAGACGGAAAAACTGCGTAATTTTTGTGTATCTCTTACAATGGCAAAATGGACTCATTTTTGTGTTTTCTGTGGATAAATATTTGCTTTAAAATGTCATAACTTTTTTATTTATACAGATATTTAAATATTGTTTACAAGGTTTTCAAACACATTGACCAGAATAATAAATTTATAATATTTAATATTTTTAGTAATAATTATAACCAAATTAATGCAATTAATTAGTTAATTTTAGTAATGTAGCATGCAAACTCAACAGACCAATACGTTCCAATTAAAGGCCATAATGTCCATGATTATGAAGATATTTATACATATTATGCAATGTGTATAATCACATTAATGATGGTAATAAATAGTCATTAACAAATCAATTAATAATAATTTAATTAGTCAATATTGGGTAATTAGCAGGCAATCTCGACAGACTGACACATTTCAGTAAAAGGCCATATTGTCCATGATTATACAAATATCTGTGTAATTTATGCATGCAGTAAACCACATTAATTATGGTAATAAATATATACATTAACCAGTCATTTCACATTAACAGTAACTTAATTAATAAGTTAATATTGGCTAATATTAGCACGCTAACAACTGACCGCTACATTTCAATGAAAGGCTGGAATGTCCATAATTATGAAGACAGTTATATAATTTATGCAATGTTTATAACCACATTAAACATTATAATAAATATACATTAACCAGTCATATAGCATTAACAGTAACTTTATTAATAAGTAAATATTGGCTAAATATCACACAAACTGAACATATCAATACATGACAATGAAATACAATAGTCATACTCCTAGTTCACTGTCTATGTGTGACTGTGTCATGACAGGTTGGATGACTGTTGCAGGCTCTGTACACACCAGTAATCAATTGTTACTGCTTCATAATGTAATGTTCTACATTTTAACATGAACTTGATGAACTAATGTTTATAAATTGTTTACAGTATTCTGTCGCTGAATCAAAATGCGCCAAATGCAAGATTGCTTTCTGTATTTCTCCCCAAGGCCCATGGGAGTCAAGCCATGAAGAAATCTGCTCTGCTCATAATAGTCTTTTTGTAATATTGGAAGTTGATTGTCTCATAATTTAATGCCAGAAGGCTAAAACATCTGTGCAGCAAGGTTCATATGTCAGTATCTTGTAAAATAACGTTGTGTTCATCAACATGATGTCTACAACTACAAGTAATGTTCATGTCATGTTGAATGGACACTGTTCAATCTAGATATCAGATATATAATCAGTCAGATTAAATGTGTACGTATGCAGAACATGTGATGGGTGTCATATTCAGACGACTCTGTGGCTCAGTACCTTCACAGTCAAACACAGATCAGCGCAGGATCAGTGTCACTGCATGTAATTGCGAACAATATCTGAAATAAAAAGGCAATTGTGAATCATATTATGATAACTGTTTTGATTCTGCATGCAAATCTTGTGAAATACTTTTCACATCCCTGCCTCTGTTACTCAAGAGAGCAGTATGAAATTATATTATAATGCATTATGTCACACATAAATTCAGGTGCTCTGCAGTTGGAGTGGATGTGTGCTCTTAATGGGAGTGGTTTGTGGCTGGGGTATATTACTTGTTGATTTCAGATATTGCACTAACCCTTGACACTCTTTTGGGAATACCCTGAATTTCTTCACTCCTTCAACAACAGTCCTGATGAGATTTCTAAGGGACAAATAGGGGCATGTTGTTAAAATGTTCATGAGACTGTGTGTTGCTTTATACATGTCCTTGTTTGCAGAAAGATATACACAATATAAAAACCTTTGCTAACACTTACATCATCTTTATTGGACTCTCGATAAGCCAAAAGGCTTCCTTGTCCACCTGCCATCCAGAGTAATTTTCTGGATGGCAATCTTGTTAAATCTTGTTAAATCTTTACCAAGTACACAATTTTCAAATGTTTTTCTGGCATATGCATCTAACTTAGATGGCTGCCATACTTTCATTCACTCTTTAATTACACTATTTAACTAATGACATTAGTTAAATAGTCATTTAACGTAATGTCCTTAAGTTAAGTTCTTAATTATCTTGACAAAACCTTATTGATACTTAAGATAAGAGTCAATGTGTTTGTAAGATCAGTCAATCTCAAAATATCTGAAATAACAAGACAGTCATGTATCGTACAATGATAAATATCTTTATTCTACATGTAAAATCTTGATTGCAAAATCTTGTAAAATATTTTTATATTCCTGCCCTTGTTACTTATGGCTAAGGTAACTGTAAAATTCTACATGTCATCATCACAAATATAATGCATTGCATGCTAAACACATTGACAACTTTTGATGAATCATGGTACATGATTTTAATTTAAAGTGACAAACTGATTAAATAATCTATTTAATAAAACAATTAATTGATTGTTAGTTTTTTTAAATATCAGCCTTTCAAAACAAATTGAATATTAACAGGACTAGATATAAAATTTGTATTTTCTAAATTCTAGCAAGCCTAACTCAGTCAAACTAAAACGTATAAACCTAACTCTGACTAACAAATACTACTAGTTGACAACATCATACTAATAATAATACTATTACTAGTAATAATAGTAATACTATATCATATTAATTAATAATAATATTAGCAGAATTGGCTTGACACGTATAACTATAAAAATTATAATCATTAAATAAATCAATAACTTAAGTAATATTATTATCATTGTAGGCCCTATCTTAAAGTTAAATCAGATACTGTTGTTTTTACTAAAAGGCACAGACATTAATTAAATAAGTCATGATCAAGGCGCTCCACGATCTCGGTCCGCATCTCCGGTGACGCGCTCTCGGTCATATTGACACAGATCGCTCAAATGTCACATGTTTTGAATGGCGCAAAAACCACATTGCACGAGCATTCACGCCAACAAAATTTTCAACACATACTAATTTAATCCTATAGATCTACCTACAAACATAATCGTTCGATACAAATCATTACTAGACTATAAATTTTGCAACTGAAACACAGCTATGTCATCAAATCAATTAAATTTACCATAATTTTGATTAAATTTGAAAAAGAAAATGACGTACAGAAAGTTTGACTTACCTGCAAACGGAATCCCGCTGCGAATGACGTAAACGAATGGGAAAAGAGCGCAAAAATAGAGGTTGAAATAAACCACTACCCAGATGCCAAGTAAACGAGACGGCGCTGCTGCAACGCCACTGCGCGCACGTAAAAACATCGCGGTAGCAGGATTCGTTGAAGTGCCTACTGTATTTAAATACATACTATTTAAGTACACATTGATAATGACAGAAATTTATCTGCTCATTTTAAAGCACTGAAAAACTTATTTTGTTCGATGACTAAACCGACAAAATAAAGCACTGCGTATCGCCATCTTTGTTCTATGCAAGTTCCAGGCGAGTGGTTTGAGTCGCATCTATCTAATCAATGTAAGTTTTCGGATTTTTTCAGTTGTTTCAAAAATAGACATTTCTGCACAAAACAAAAATATGGTGCCTTGTTATACATGACAATGATGATAGTCATTGTACAGGTCAACAAATAATTTGTAGCAAGTACAGGGTAACTACTTTGAGAGACTACAAGAACAAAATTGTTTCACAAAATATTTTTTTATAATATCAAGTTTGCTATCACCTACTTACGAGGTTTGCCATATGCAACGACCATAACAAAAAATACAAAAAGTTGCATTATCTTGATGACACTAACTCATATTTCCTTGTCTTTTTGTACGTAATGATAACTTTATGAACAGTATCCAACCACATGTGTTTTAAAAATTTCAAAAATTTTAATGTTGAACGTGGCATACTTTAATACCGAGATGCCAAGACCGTAACATCAATTTAGATTGTTTTGCATTACTCTGAAATTAATAATGTCACTTGATGATGGTGTGGCTTCACTCATAGATGATCTACCATCCTTCTGTGGCATGTCTGTGTAAAAAAGTTCTCACAAAGTTACACACCAGCACTGTCCAGCATTAATATTGTGATATAAACAGGTAACATGTACCGATATGTACAAAAAAACCTTTTGTGTTCAAAATTTAAGTGCAGCTTATACACTGGGATCACACACAAAAATTATTGTATATTTTTTATGCAAGCAAAAACACAAAGTCCAATATAGTGATGAAAAAAGGCCAAATGAATTACGTTTATTTATTAACGTGATAAGAGAGAAATGTGGGCTCGACATCCCAAGGCCAGGCCTGTGACTGAGCCCAATCTAGTCTCCTGTACCTCAGGTTGCCAGAGCCCACATTTCGGCACATAACACAAGCAATATTGGTATACATGATATCATATATCAAACAATGTCATTACTGCTAAAATCACCATATACCTACTGCACAGTATAATACTAGCCAAGCACACCAGTCAACCACACCAACTCTAAAACCAACACTACCCGCTGACGCATTACACTATATATAACTGAGGCTAAAACTTAAAAGTGGGGTCGATTATGCCTATGCCTGACCTACCTACATTTCTAAAATCATCAGTGGAAGAGAAGCGAGCTGTCTCCACATCAAAACCCCGTGAACACATTGTCCACCTGAACTAAGAAAATGGGGAAAGCATTGAGATATGCTGATGACCCCTCTTCCACCAATGATGCACATGTGTTATTAAGGCTAAACTCTACAGAAGTGGGTGGGATGGGAGGGACGCAAAACTCTCAACCGAATAGTCTGCTCTCTCGAACCAAAGTGGCCGACTTCTCCTAGCGCGCGCTACAACTGCGCGCTACTACTATGCGCTGATTGGTCCTTTGCGCCCACGGCTAAGCAGAATTAGCATATAATTAAAATAATCCATTGGGCCAATCATCACTTGTCTGCATTGTTGCCCGCACAAAAATACGTATGCTGCATCGTGCCGGTGCAGCATACTCTCATATGTACAAAGTGTTTGAGAAGAGATCCAAACACCTGACTTCATTGGCAGTTGTTTCCCATAGCATAGTTGAATTTGCAAGGGTGAAACAACTAAAGATTTGGTTAGATGGGCAAGCCTTTTATTTCAAAAATGGATACATTGTCTATTGTCTCTCTCTCTCATTAGTGCTGCATAAAAAATTCTGTTGTTTTGTGGTTTATTTTGCCACCTCACATAGCAAGGGCCATGTTGATGGAGTTGGTGGCGTATTGAAACATGCAGTTTGTGACATGGTTTGCAAAGTTGAACTTTCTGTCTTGACAACTTTTTTTGCTACTTCATGATATGTACAAATTTTGGACATAATTTGGTCTCATTCTGTATTTTCACTTATATAAAGCATCATTACTCTGAAACCATAAACACCTTAGAAATAATTTACCCCTTGCTGAGAAGGCTTGGATTTATCATAAAGCATATGGTATCGTATATGGGTGTACATCAATATATTTGATGTACACCAATCAACAATCATAGCATATTTTTTCCATCCAAAATGTCCACTCCGACATATTGGCCTGTATATCATACAACATAATACAAATCACTACTTGATTTTTTCCGTAATAAAGATACTATGAGTGGCTAAGAAAACAAATAGTAAACCTGCATAATTGTTGTTAAAGCTAGTAGGCAGGATGCCAAAGACTGTTCCATCCAAACATGTCCACTCCAACACAGACAATCTTTCTGTTCTCTTTCAAAATGAAGCAACAGAGAACAACAGTTTATGAGTCATTTTTAATAATGATCATGTAAGTATTACATGCAACAACAAATACTAAAAATTTCCTACATATTTAGTTTGAATGAGGGACAAATACAATGTCCACAGAATGTCCACTCCGACACATGACCTGAAGCATCGGTTTATCCTACATTCTAAATACCTACGGTGTATTATGCTATTCTATGAAACAAACTGAGGGATATCAAGTCTAACAAATCAAGTTGAGGTTTATAGTGGCTCCTATGCTACAAATGAACTTTTAAGATTAAGGTTTGAATATTAAGTTTCTTTTTTAAAAGAAAAACAACATTTTGGTGAGAAAATTTTGGGTTTGGATATTGGTGCAGAAATTTCGAAAAATATGTGGAAGAATTTAAGAGATAATTATTGTTATTACGTAAATATTATTAGTAAACTACCTGTAGACATATATTAACAAATAGCTGTAGCTAAATGGTAGTCAGAGAAAGTGTATTTGAGGCTTCGGTGGGTGATAGCCGGGGGGGATCGAGTTTGTTGATGTGGCTAGTGACCTACGTAGTCATTAGGGTGCAGTATAACCAAAATAAACAGGGCAATCTAGCATAAAGTGTAACGTTTGTGCACAATAAACAGTCTTCTTAAAGACTACATAGTGAATAGTGTAAATATAGTTGACTATATCAGAAAAAAATATAAATTCTAGCTAGCGTGGTGCCGTGCAAACGGAAAGTAAAGGCAACGTGACATTTGGTGTGTTGCGTGTAGCAGTTTGATTGATTTTGCAATGTCTGGCTGCAATAAGACATGGTTAAGTTAATAAAATTTGATTGTTGGGGTTGTGAACATGTTAGTAGGTTAAAGAAGGAAGTAGATGATTTAAAGGATATAGTTAAGGTATTGATGGGAAACGAAAATGAGGAAGGGAAATCAGGTGATATGGCAATGGAAATGAAGGAGACAAGTGGTGTGGTGGGAGGTGCTAGGGAGATAGTTGGCGAGACTGTGAAACAGAAGGAACAAGAGAAGAAGAAGAAGAGAGAGGGACGGAGGAAAAGTGCTTGGCAGAGGAATAATAAACAGGCTAGTGGGGACATATCACCATGTGGTGAGACTGTAGAGAATGAGGAGAGAAGCAACAGTGATACAGGTGATCAAGAGGTAGATACAACAAAGGCAGTTTGTAAGACTGTGAAACAAAAGACTGAGAAGAAGACAGATGGAAGAAGTCAGTGTTCAGCAAAAGAAAGGTAAACAAGTCAGTGTTGACGAGCTGCAACAGAAGGAACTCAAGAGTTATGCAGATGCAAGGGAAACGATCCAGGAAGAAACGCCTTTCAAAGGAGACTACGTAAGATTGCTTACAAACAAATTATGTGGAGCATTTATGGAGACACTGGAAATATAGAAGACTACAACAACTACAAAGAGGCCTAAACATAGCTACAGCTGAAATTAGAAAATCTAAACAAACGTTTGAGAAAAAATTGGCGAATGATATAAAAAAAATGACAGCAAGAGTTTCTATGCTTATGTAAGGAGTAAACAGAAGGTTCAAGATAAAAAGGGACCATTTGAAAATAGTGCAGGAAATGTAATATCTAATGGATTTCAGATGGCAGGGGCCCTAAATGAGTATTTTAGCTCGGTGTTTACCGCAGAAGGCATCAGTTCACTGCCGGTAAATTGTAGAGCAAATCAGTACACCACTTGCTATATTCTTTAACTTGTGACTTAAAGAGGGAATCGTTTCATTAGAATGGAAAGAAGCAAACATTACGTTATTATTTTAAAAGGGATCAAGGAGCAAGACAGAGAATTACAGACCAGTTAGTTCATTAGTTTTATGTCAATTACTAGAAATGCTTATAAGAGACCACATGGTGGAATTCCTTGTAAAACACAAATTAATAAATTAATCTCAGCATGGGTTCTTAACAGGGTTGGGGTTTAACCCGGGTTAAACTGGTTTTGCCCAGCCCAGTGGGTTTAACCTGGGTTTTACTAGTTTAACCCGGGTTTATTAAACCTGGGTTAAACTATGCTTTACTCTATCTGAGATCTCAGGATGATATCAGAGGGATATTCTCAATATTAATACAGTTGGTATGTAGATTGATGATGGTTTAAAACTGTTGTAATATTATTGATGTAATGAAAGATGACAACTGCTCTTTAAGTAAGTCTGTCAAAGTGTCTAGCTATCACTTTATGCTAATCAGATGATAATCGTGCTATTGGAGTATTCTGTTACTGACTGATATAACTTTTCTGCACACTGATTGCATAAAGGTTACAAAGGTTTCCCTTCAGATGTGAATATTTTCCACAGCTAGAAACCCCAAGTTAATATCCACCTTATACAAACAACTTGTACTAGATACCAGTTCAGACCATAATCCTTTTATGTATTTAAACCAGGCCAGAAAGTCCAATATAAAAGGGACTTATCAGTGTGCCATAACCGTAAAATTCATATGTCTCTCTCACACTGGACACTGCCATTAATTACTAGCTGAGTCTTCTGAAGAAGTGCAGTGATTCCAGTCAGACAACCTACACCAGTACAGCCTGGTGTCAGCTTGCAGGTTATGGAACAGGAGGATATAGAGCCTTGGAGACTGGCAGGTGGTAATCTACCCTCTCAGCACTTGTGTTCATTGCCAACAACTGGATTCATCCTCCATCCTCTAAAGTTACCAGAGCCACCACTGATTCATGGTCAAGTTGATTAGCTCAACTCACCAACTAAGAGAATAAACAACACTGTGAGTGACAGTGTCCAGAGAGAGGCCTAAGAAGTGAAGCATGAAAACAATAATACATGTATGTGCATTTCTATGTACCATGTTAGTTAACTGTGATTCTTCTCTGTTCCATATTGATACTAAAGCTATATGAAACACTTTGCCTGCTTTATTCTTTCATATTGTGATAAAATGTGCCTGGAAAATAGTTTAACCCGGGTTTAACCCAGTTTAGCCCAAAGTGGAGGTTTAGCCCAACCCGGGTTTAACCCGGGGGGGCGGGTTAAACTTGCCAACATTGGTTCTTAAAGGCTGGGTCTTGTCTAACCAATTTCTTAAGTTTTTTTGAAGAAAGTACAAAGTGGGTAGACAAGGGGTCACCAGTAGATGTTGTCTACTTAGATTTTCAGAAAGCATTTGATGAAGTGCCACATCAAACTTCAAAGATATTGCTTAAACTTAAAGCACATGGTATAGTGGATGGTGTGGTCAGCTGGATAGAAACATGTTTGACAGACAGAAGACAGAGAGTAATTGTAGAGGGGGAGATTTCAAACTGGAAACCAGTTTTGAGTGGAGTGCCACGGGTCAGTGTTGGGACCTATATTATTCTTAATAATTATATAAATGATTTGGATGATAATAAATCAAGCAAAGTACTGACATTCACAGACGATACAAAAGTGTTCAGAAGAGTTAAACACACTTTACAAGATGATCTAGCCAAATTAGTCAAATGGTCTAAAAAATGGGAAATATTATTCAATTTTGGGAAATGTAAATGCATTCACATAGAACATGGAAATGTGGACAAAAATACATAATGGGGGATACCATATTAGGTAAAACAGTAAAAGAAAAGGATTTAGGTGTGACAGTTTGTTCTGATATGAAAGTTTCAGAGCAATGTGGAATTGCTGATTCAAAGGGTAACCAAATACTAGGGCCAACTAAAAGAAATATATATATATGGATGAACAACTGATCGTACCACTGTACAAAGCTATAGTTAGACCTCATTTGGAATATTGTATACAAGCATGGAGGCCATATCGTAAGAAGGACATAGATAAGCTAGAAAGAGTACAATGGAGAGCAACTAAGCTGATTCCTGTACTGAAAGATGCCTATTAGAATGCAAGTTGACGACATTAGAGACTAGGAGACTAAGAGGAGACCAAATAGAAGTTTTTAAAATATTGAATGGTTACGAAGATATTGATAGAACTATTTTCTTCAAACTTAGAGAAGGCAGAGGGCACATGTGCAAGACTTGGTTCAGTGCAGACAGTCGAGAGATCGCAAAGTTTTGTACATTACAGACAAACATCGGGGGGCCCTCCTCCCCAGATAGCTGTAAATTTTATTTTTTAACATATTCACACTGCTGACATTAACACAGTCATCAGATAATTTGTTCCAGTCATTTATTATCCTCTGAGAGAATGAGTATTTTCTCACATCTAACCTACACTGTTCCTTAACTAAATTGAAGAAAATAGTTCTATCAATATCTTCATAACCATTCAATAGTTGATGTTTTAATCTGCAGTATGTTTTATAGAAATTTGAACAATAAATCACGGTTGGAATTTAGTGTAATTAACGACATCCTGTTAATACCAGAGGTAGTTCAATAGGGATTACATAATGTTTAGTTGCATTTCTGCAAGTATTCTTCTATAATTTGATAACAGAATAATTGAAGTCCGAACATACATTATTTTAGCAAAAACAAAGACTTAGCAAAGAGGGGCATGCCACTAAATTGACATTTTGTCATAGGTTCAATTTTATTTCAAGAATAAAACATGCATCAGTGGCAAATACAATAATATCTCATCATGGACATGTCAAAAGTGATTTATTTATCAAAAATCAATATTTTCTTGCATCGAGTCCTCCCTTAAAAGCCAGACTAACAGCAGGCTAATAAAACAGGGACAACATGACATCAGGATTTGATCGCATTCCTAAGTACTGGGACAATGAATCTGAGAAATATTTTTGTGTACCATCAAAGCTGAAAATTTAATCATTTTTAAGTGTGCCAATACATACGGTCAATACGGTATAACTGTTACCAGTATTAGGCTTCTTAAAAATAATTATTTAATTAAACCATCATCTATAACAGAGCAGAGTTTTGAACTTATGTTTCACTGGGGTCAAACAGGTTCCGTAGCATGCCACGTCTATAACGGTTTTTTATTAATCAATCAATACTAATTAATTTTTCCCAATATTAAATAATATATACCCCGTAGTACTGTAAACAAGCCATCATACTAACATATTCCATCATTCAAAAGAATGTGATCTAAAATCTTTATACACTATTGGCATGAAAACACAATTTTGTGTGCAAACACTGCAGTTGCCCTTATGTGTTCGGAATTTAAAAAAAAATTAACGTTGATTAGCCAATCGAAACTCGGCACTTCTCGAACACGCCAGATGTCTAGGTGCATGCGTACCCAGAATTTAAGTCACCAGTTAGACCAGCTGGCGCAAATGGCGATGACGAATAGGTTTAAAATCAATTGGCATATTATAAAATACTCAGTTATATAATATTAATCACACTTAGTCGTGCTTTAATTATATTCACATTCTTCATATATTTCTATTTAGCATTGGTCATACATATATATCTGTAGACGTTGAAGTAAACTGTGGGACTATTTTAATCATAGGGAGATGACACCAAACCCAGCAAATTGCTGCATATAAAAAAATCATGCTGCTACTCCAATATGTCCCATTTCCAGGTCGGTTTGGCCGAATATTACTTCCTCAGTGCATAGATATATGCAGAAAAATCGATCAAAAGTGGACCTATGTCATTAACCAAGACTTATGTTTTGACGTTCAGTGTCTGTGCTTCACACATTTGTATTTAGTCTTGCAATCAGCAACCGAAAATGACCACCACAGACCCTTGCACAGCTAGCCGCCAGTGGACACGCCAAATTTATTATCTGTAACCTGTTTTTTTTTCTGGGAATCCTTCCGTGGAAGTTTGTGAAAAGTTGCGTCCGACCACTAATAGTATATCCAGTAGCCATGCCGTGCATTTGATGTTTATATATTTATGTTTTTGTATGCATTTTGTCGGTTTGCTGCATCGCGTATTGAATTACTGTTTTCGGCCGTGCCTGGGATTTCGCGACTCAAACCACTGGCCGCTAGATAGTAATGGTGGCGCCAAGTTTGAACAGTTTTTTTTTAATATACTGTGGTGCTGTGGTCATCAATGGTGACATGTACTGTAAACGGTATGTTCTTATGTTTAGGCTATGGTTGGTCAAGCGTTTCATTCCCCTTTAAGGTAAAAAATTTGTCACCCTTTGCAGCAAATTTGCTGGATAGGATCTTTTGACTTTTAGTTATAAATGTAACAAAGATGCTACCAAGTTATACACCAGTTATAGCTGCTTTTAGGGATCAGTTGTCGTGGACTCTCCTAGCTGGAGTGTGCAGCTATGGTTGTATGTTTGACCAGGTGGCTTGTCAGTGCAGCACCAACTCTAGCCATGAAACGACTCGGCAGAGCAGAGAGTCCTGTAGTCGAGAAGACTCTGGCAAGGAGGCAAGCCCTTGTTGCAGCACACAATGCCATCCTGTGGGCAATCGTCAATATGGTCTTGATGGCAATTATGTACTTCGAAGTGTAAGTGATGGCTACTAAATTGTATGTATGTACTATAAAATATAACATTCTGAATAACTGCCTATGTACTGATGTAGACCACAACACCAAGTCACTGTATGCTTTAAATGTTTTAGATTGATCAATAATATTTTCAGATATGATGTGTTGAAAGACCCAAAAAAGTATTCATGTAATGTGAGTGACTTGGAATTGCCCTGCTGTTTGCAATATAAAGATACTAGAAAATTATTAGGATCTATTACAGTTTAGATGTATTACTTACTTACTGTTAAGTTATGGGTACAAAGACAATATTAAATAATCAGTTTTTATTTAAATTGTTACTATTTACCATGTCATGCACGCATCTGTTTTATCGTTGTGGCTTTCAGGAATTACAAGCTGGTGTTGTCCTATTTTGAGTTGGTTCACCCTTTCTTCTGGTATGCAGGTAAATATCTCAAGAACACTTTCAAGTAAAACATATTTAAAAATTACACTCACTGAGCACGTCTCACTCCTCTGTTTCGTTATACTCTGACACCTGGTGGCTGATAATAATGACCATTTAGAAAATGTAATCATGTACATACTATTTGTACCTTTAAGTTACAACAGTTACATACACTTTGATTTGAAGCAATTCTAGAGTCAGATTGGAATATTGAAATCGGTTGATATAAAAATGATTATAACAGATCATTGGGATCAGAATATTAAGTCACCCAATGACGTGTATCCAGTTGTGTGGAGAAAAACCAGGAATATGTCAAAATATAGGAATTGAAGGCTCCTTCTAGAATTAGTTCATGTAAATGCAGTTGAATCATATTAGGGAGTGTGGAATCAGATTAATAAATGTGTTGCATTCACTTCCATGGAATCAACCTTGTAGCATAGAACATATTATATTCTGATTCAACAGAATATTTGTTTTATTGTCAGCCTCTCCCGGTGCAGAAGTCTGCAATCATAATTAATTTTTTGTAGACTTGCTTTGGATTGGTTCATTGTAGACTTCTAGTAAACATTTCTTGGGAGTTGTATTCAAATCCAGTGGTCAGTGAGTAATTGCTTTGTTGTGTCTACTTTCCAGAATGTTTCCTCACATTGCTTTTTGCCTGCAATGCCATCGTTGACCTGGTGAACTATCTCATCCCAACGATCTCTTCAACTGTCGTTGAGTTGTCGACGAGGCAAAAAAAGCTTCTGGCTGTGTCAAATTCAGGTCAGCTGATTAATAGAAAGTTCTATGCTGATAATTACATTAATAATGAAATCCTGGAATAAATTGGACATGTTTACCCATTTTTGCCTGAGGCTTACATATATATTATGCATGCACACCATCTGATTGTCATTAATTAACAGAGAGCAGTTTGATTATCACAGTAACAGTTCAACCGTTGTGCAGATTTACCGTGTATGTGAAATAATGAAAATGATGTCTATATTCAGATTCAGTAGGCAATTTATGATGATGCTAAGACCGTAAAATAATACAAACATTTCCTTCATTCTACAAACCAATGTATCACAACTGGTATACTGCTTATGGATTTTGAGATTGACCAATCCTTTTGTTTTGATGTGCCTCTGAGCTTGGTTTCCAAGGATTTAGGCACAATAGAAATTATCTTATTACAGCTGTACTATTATTATTATTGCCGCATGCCTTGACTTCATCTTAAACCTTCATTTTAATCTCACCACAATGGTTAGTTTTGTGTTAGTTTGCATAGACATAGACGGCTAAAGAAACGTTATGTCTGCAGAATGATTTTACAGTTTTAGAAACTTTGTAGATATCCTTATTTCTGATCTCCTGTTTCAGACCCAGGCTTTCGGACGGCGACCCAACGGAAGACGTCTCCGGATCCGCAGTCCAGTCTGTCATTCAGCCCGAGCAGTTTCACGAGTCAGACCAGCTTCATGTCCACCTCGAGTCCAGTCTACGCCACGTCGCACTACATCCCCTATAACACTCCCGCCAGCCCGTTCTCTTCCCCTAACCACTCTTTTGGCACCCCCTCCTCCCACTGGTCTTCCCCCGGGGCTCCGACAGTCTCCCCCGGGGGCTACTACTTCCTCCAGGGCCCCGGCACCCCGCCCACGGCGCAGTCGTTCGTCGGATCAGGAGGGTCAAGTCCGTTCGTGAAGTCTCCGAGCTATCCGGGACTACATCCCGCATCTTACGGCAGTCTGTCTTCCTCCCACTCCAGCTCGTTCAACAGGGTACGGTAGATATGTTGCTTTACTTTGTATTATGAAACCTCACTATTAAGGTGGTCACCCTTGGGATGGGGTTAAAGTGATCGGAATAGTGACGTGACCGGAATAGTGAAGTGACCAGAATAGTGAGGTGATCGAAATAGTGAGGTGATCGGAATAGTGAGGTGATCGGATAGTGAGGTGATCAGATTAACAAGACTAAGTTCCTGTACTTTACTGTTGTCGAAATAATTTGGCGGGTGTAATACTGAGCTGATCGTAAGGTGTGGTTCCACTGTATATAAACACATGGGCCCAGTCGAATGTACATAATGTGTAGACATGTATACAAGCATGTGGCCACACATAGATCTATACATCTGTGCACAAACAGTCATGCACACTCATATATGCATGTATATATTCTATAATGTATACATAATCAAATGTACATGTTATATACATACATGCATAGTATGGTGATATGTGTTTGTTTCTGTGTTCATAAGTAGTGTGTGTGGGTAAATGAAGGGCAAATCTTCAAGACTGGCAGATGACCAGGCAGGATGGGTAATTACAACTGATAAGACTGGTGGGATATAGAGGGGGCCAGCTGGCCACTAGATTAACTAATAGTTCCAAGTCTACAGGCCCACATTAATGATTATTATGGGCCAACTAGTAGTGAAACAAGTCAAATGGATCAGTGTTAATTAAATTAATTGTTGTGATTGACGTGACTGGCTTCCACGCAAGCTGTTCACGCGCTAAAAGACACGCTTTTGATTAATTCAAGACTGGCAACAAATTATTCCTGGCTAAGGACTTGAATTCATAATTAACTGTACCTGTTGTCATTCATGCATGTACGCATGCAACCATGCGATGTACATGCATTTGTTGCATATATATATAATAACAATAATAGTTTGTATTCTGCACAATTTCTAACTTATAGTTAATCAATGCGCATCAAAATAAAATAATAACAAACATAAAAAAAAATTAACAATTAAAATACATAAATTAAGCAAATAAATAAATTATACATTTTTTTAATCACTAAAAAGTCATGTAAAATTGTCCAAGGTAATGTTCCTGTAGGTATACATCATCTTATTCATCACCATGTCTGTATTCTGTTTAAATAAATATGTTTCAGTCGGTGCTTAAATTATGCAATAGATGGAGCATCACAGAGAGACAGTTCCATGTGGCAGGACCAGTTGTGCCACTTTGTACAATTATTGGTACATTATAAAAGTGCACAGTTTGGTTATTTTTAAATAGATATTATTCTAACTGTTTCTTCCTACACGGGTGAACACAGTATGAGATTTAGTAAGTAGCTTTCATCAGTTATACAACGGTGAACCTGTTTGTTGCCAACACAGCTTTAAATATCTTCATCAAAACATGATTATGCAACAAATGTTATAAAACAAAATTATTCCAGTTTATCATTGTGACCCCCCTTGTGCAGTCATCAAGCCCTCTCACCCCGAGCAACAACCTGTCGCCCCTCTTCCACGACCCCGCAGACGTGTCATCTCTGCGCAGCCGACTACAGACCTCTCTCAACCGCACCTCCCCACGTGAGTACGCCCCATGCCAAAAATATGGTCATACGGTGTAACAGAGATAAGTTTTATGACTGTTAAAATCATTTGTAGGATGTATAACAGATGCTAGATGGTTTTTGACATTGGTACTTCCACTTGGCAATACAGTTTGCACATTTGGCAAGTTATTTTCTCACTGGACATGATTTTGTAATTCCTATGGACAAATAACAGTTAATTAGTCATTTTCACATTACTGCGCATCCCGATGATGCAATTAAAAATTCAGAGTAAGTGTGTGAATTGTTATTACTTTGAATCCAAATGAGGCAGTGGTAAGCCTGCAGGCAATGGATCATTTCGTAATTGCAGTGAGTCATTTTCTCATTACTGCAACACTCACGGAAGGAATGAAACACCCACAATGAATGAGACATTTCTTATTACAGTGGATTTGTGATGTAAGGAATGCTTAAACAAAACAACTTTGATATCACCATTATGGTCTATGGAACAATTTAACCAAGGTTTACCGTGTTCTTTACAGCACTAGTGCACTATACGCTGTGTCTTGAGTGGACACCTAGCAACAGATGAGTGTCATGTTCTTCTTGCAGTGAAGCCAGAGGAGGCAATCACAACCAAGCGATCACTCAGTGAGTTTCTCAAGCAAAAAGAGGAAGCAGAAATGCGCTCCCAACTCGGTTTGTATTTTTGGGCTAACAGAAATGAGAATATGCGGCCACGGCACCGTGCTGCATATGTATTTTTGTGCTGGCAACAACGCAGGACGAGTGATGATTGGCTTAATGTCTCCTAAGGCCTGATGCTAATTACCCCCCTTTGTCTTTGGTGCTCTTTTGGCACAAGGAACCAGTCACTGTGCGGTAATGGCGCCCGGTGGCAGATTGCAATGAGCTCTTCGTTTTGTGAAAGCAGACAGAGTGGTCATATCACAAATTTTGGCTCTCCCTTCCCTCCCAATTTTTGATAGCATTAGGGACACAACATGTACATCGTTGGTGGAAGAGGGGTTGATAGCAGATCTCAACACTTTCCCCATTTTCTTAGTGCATGTTGACAATGTGTTCACAGGGTTTTGATGCCGAGACAGCTCGCTTCTCTTCCACCAGTGATTTTAGTAATTTGGGCGTAATGGCCCCACTTATAGGTTTAGGCTAAATCTTGATATAGTGTAACTCTTCAGCAGGTAGTTGGGATTATAGTTAGTGTGAATGAATGGTGTGCTTGGTTAGTACGGTACAGTGCATAAGGTCTACTGTCATTACAGTAGTAATGCTGTTGTTTTATATATCTATAACAATACTGCTAATGTTGTATATGCCGAAATGTGGGCTCTGTCATCCAGAGGTACAGGAGACTAGTATGGGCTCAGTCACAGGCCTGGCCTTGGGATGTAGAGCCCACATTTCTCTCTCTTTAACTTAATCTCTTTAATAAACGTCATTCATTTGGCCTTATTTCATCACTATTCATGACTTGTGTTGGTGCTTGCATAAATATCTGTCTTTAATGGTGTGAAGACTGCTAATTTTTTCATGACATCGTGTTACATTATATGCTTTTTCTGACATACTATTTATATTATTATTATTCAAACTATATTTTTTATTGAACATTAAAAAAATATATATTTTGTTTATGAATATTAGCATATTAAACAATAATATTCAGCATATTAGACAATATCCAATAGATGCAGACAAAGTTGATCACTGTCACACTTGGGGAAAAATAAATTTCTTTGTGTCCTAGGAACAACCGAGAATCTTCCTTCAACGGGCACATCTTTCTGGAACTTCAACCGCACGATCTCCGACTACACACCGATGCTTCGCAAGTACCTCTACCAGGTGGCGCCACGGTCTGCGCAGTCCAATAAACTGAAGGACGAAGACAATGATGACGGAGCAGGCTGTGGCGATGAGGTAAGTCATGTGACTTGTGGGTGTATCTTACTGGCTAATTATAGCAGTTGTTTATGGAAATGTGGGAGTGAGTTTTTCACTTTATTAAATTATAAAGTGTCAACTATAATTACTTGACTGCTCTCGGGACTGTTTCACTAAGAAAATGTGCTTGTCCCTCATTAAACAGAATCTGTTGTTAAATTGAAGGAGCTTTTTAAAAATGTGTTGTGGAAATGAGCTTTACAATCATTGTGCAGTGTTGTATGTAATTGTAATGTAATGTAATGTAATGTAATTCCAAGTATTGCATGTTTGAAATGTGATGTTTTGTTGCCTTATCAGTTAATGTTTTCAGAGATGGGAGGAATTGTTTGTTTTACCAATTGTGTTTAATCAATTACAATTTATGACTAATCGTTACAATCACAATTACAATGTTGTGGTATATTTATATCGCCCAGGTCCCAATTACAGTTTAAGAAGTGTCATATTTGGGTCAGTTCCTTTTAGAAATCATATTTGTTTGCATCTGTTCCAGCATGTTATCATGTATCTCGTAATGATGACAGACGCATGTACAAACAATGTAATCAATGTAAAGACAATGGCTAAGCTTTCAATGTAGTCATGCTTGTAATTTTGATCGCACACAAATGTAATTGTAATTGCAGTGTTTGCTCCGGTCTGGTTCCCCAGTTACAGACATTTGCAGTTGGGTGGAGAATCTACGGAAGGTACATATCATTCCCATATGCTGTGGTCTTAATACAAATTAAGGCTGGGTTCACACAACTTTGTATAGAGGGTTGGCAACATGGCATGTTCCCGGGGAAGACCAGTTAGACAGGACTTTGGTCCCCATTGGGGAAACCTGGTATTTGATTAACTGTTATAAACCTGAAAAAAACTATTCATCGTTGAAATAAAATTGTCTAGTTCCTGTAATTAAACCTAGCAAAGATACCCATCTTAAGCAAACAGTTACACTACAGCTGTACTTACCAGTTTAAAGCAGGAGTCCATTCTTTAGTTAGCAAAACAGGCCATTGTCAATGGATAATGCCAAGTACTGCTGAGTCTTCTTCTAAAGATGCATGGTGATAGAAGTCAGGCATGTATGCCAGGGGTACTGACATATAATTTGACAGCCCATGGCTCTATAGGATGCATCTGTTAATGAGTTGTTAGTTCTCAGCTGTGGTTGTTTGCAGTGGCTAAGTCAGACGGTGTTGAATAGACTGGTGAAGGAGATCAACATCAATAACGATGTCCTCAGACGCATTGGCTCAGAGGACATGCAGATAGGAGGTACAGATGTCATGATAACAAAATTAGCAGTATAACATTGAGGCAGTATGATTTTTACATACATTATCAAAATAATTGGTACATTTTAGCTGTTGCATTTAACCGGATGTCTTGACCGAGTAATCTTCCATTATTAACCCCTGTAAAATTACATTCCTGCCTTGTGAAGTAAATATGATTTTTGGACAGTCAGATTAAATAAATAACAGTACACTTGTTGTTTTGTTATGGGTCTTTAAAAAACATTTGTTTGACCACTGGCCAGAAACTTAGAAAGAATAAGTGATTTTATGATAAAATCAGACGTTTTACCTTTAAGTTGAGGAACTTTCTATATATTTACTGACACAATGCCATTACTCTGTGCATGCTCCAGTATGTACCATGTCTTTGTATTAGAGGTAAGCGTGTCTACACTGAAGCAGCTGGCCCTGACAAAGGCTGCCCACGTGCCGACTCTCTCCAACATTATCCCCTTCCTAGAAGTCTCCTCCAACCAGGAGTACGTCGTTGCCAGGATCAGACGTAAGGCAGCTTGCATATTAATTATAGCTTAAATAATCGAAATTTGTGACCCTTCACCACGGAATGAGTCTCGTTGCATTGTCCAATGTTTACATTTTTCTGTGTGAAAGAATGCTTTGTAATGACACCAACATTATGAAATAATGATACCACCTTAAACATATGCAGACTTATATAGTGATTAATTTGGTTCTTACAGAAAAAGCAGTTCTGAGAACTCATGCTCTAGAGGCTTGAGTATTCACTTGTTCGCCTGAATGTATTCTACTTCCAAAGCACATTTGACATTTCACAGTAAATATATTCAGAATAGATAGTTTATAAAAAAAGTTTTAATAATTATCAGTGATTAAAATCCCTAAATTAACCAGCCCTTTGCCTTAATTTTGGCCCGTATCTCAAAATGAGTGTTTATGCAATGAGACTAGAATATGAATGCGTCACGGGTCCTCATTATACCAGTTAGCTTACACCTACCTGTGGAGCGACATACCAGGGCAAATGGTATCATCGCTACACTGTTTTGATTTTAAACTTGTAACAATGACTCCCTCTGTTGTTGTTCCTCCGTACAATTTGTCACTGAAAAAGTAAATAACTCTAAATAACTACTGTTGTGATTTTCGAAATACATCGCCAGTTGATAGATCAGATGCCAAAGGTCAAAGGATGCGATTGAGCATAGTAAGAGGCGAGTGGACCTCGGCACCTGAGAGGAGATACACTTACAAGGCTCCAAAGTTGGCATGTTAATATATACATGTGTATTCGACTAGAGCTTGCGGCCGGCGGCTGTATGAGTGAGTATACTTGGAACAAGGGAGGGAGGTACAAGAAGAAGCCCTGGACTGAAGAACTGCCAACCGACGCAGCGGTAAGTCACCCTGGTGTCACCAGGTGTCACTGTCCTACATAAATACAGTCATGTATTTTGAATCGGCAACCTGTAGCGATATGTAAGGAGAACTTAACTTTTTCACAAAGATTAACAAAGGTTTTCGATTTGAATGAGTGGTAGCTTGACTTATTCTAGTTTTCAAATATACAACATTGTGTTAAGGGACACATTTCATCAAAATGTAATAAAACTATGTTTGGCATCACAGGTCTGTAGGTATGCATTTGGTCAGCTGTGAACATTGTTTTCATTAGAGACAATTTTACGACAACAAAAATGTCACGGTAAAATAGTGATGCAACAATTTAATGTTTAACAAGATTTAACAAGAGATTTAACAAGATTGCCATCCAGAGAATTAACTCTAGATGGCAGGTGGACAAGGAAGCCCTTTGGCTTATCGAGAGTCCAACCCTTTTATCTACATATATCCAGCCCTTCTGAGGTATGTGTCGATTTTATTTTTAAACATTCACACTACTAGCACCCACACAATCATCAGATAATCTGTTCCATTCATTTACAGTCCTTTGTGAAAATGATAACTTTCTCACGTCTAATCTACACTGCTCCTTTACTAATGTAACTTTATGTCCTCTAGTCTTTCTATCTTTCTTAACTGAAAAAAACATATTTCTATCAATATTTTAATAACCATTCAATATTTTAAACACTTCTATCTGATCTCCTCTCAATCTCCTGGTCTCTAGTGTTGTTAAACCACATTCTTTTAGGCGTTTTTCATAACTAAGATCCCTCAGTTTTGGTATCATTTTAGTCGCTCTCCTCTGTACTCTTTCTAGCATATCTATGTCCTTGCGGTATGGCCTCCACGCTTGTATACAATATTCTAAATGAGGCCTAACTATTGTTTTGTACAGCGGTATTATTAGTTCTTTTTCTTTATATGCTATATTTCGCCTAATCAATCCAAGGATTTGATTTCCCTTTGAAGCTGCAATTCCACACTGCTCTGAAACCTTCATGTCAGCACTAATTGTCAGCCCTAAGTCTTTTTCTTTTACAGTAGTACTTAGTACAGTTCCCCCCATTGTATATTCTACATATTCGTTCCCATGTCCTGTGGCATTTACATTTCCCAAAATTGAACAACATTTGCCACTTTTCAGACCATTTGATCAACCTGTCAAGATCATCTTGTAAATGCTGTCTATCCCCATCACTTTTAATCCTTCTAAACACTTTTGTATCATCTGCAAATAAACAATGAGTATTGTTTAATAAACAACATATGCTCGTCATATAAAATTATATAGTGTTTTGTTTAACCTAAAAAATTACACAAGATAACCATTATCTGTTCGTGGACCTTATCGTTCAGTACTTTTGGAATAATGATACCTGTAGATATTTTATTGGAGTCAGGCATTTACCTGAATGTGGTTAACATGTCACAAATACAAGTCAAGGTATGAAAATACAATGTAAACATTACATTTAGACTGAACCATTTGTAATATACAAATAATGTTTTTTTTAATTCCTTCATTAGAATATTTGTGTCAAGATGTTTGGATATATCTAGTTTGTACCTTATAGCTTAAATTTTATGATGATACAAATGGCTAGATTAATCCTTGTAGGACCAACTACTTGATTGGTCCAGCTCTGACTTATAATTGGGTTAGTATTATTGTGAACCATTTAGTATGACCAGTGTTACATTTGTATTTGTGTTCTTTAAAGCTTGACTTGCCCACACGTGTTTGTTTGTAGCTTGTCATGCACATGTTGTGTTCATACATGGACTTCCGCCTACCACCCCATCCCCTTTACCCTGATGGCAAGACTTTCACATGCCAACATTTCCTGAAAACACCAGAAAAGCCAAGTAAGCAATTAGTGATTCTATATAAATATGTGTGTCCTGCGGTAGAAAAATGGGTAATAAAATCCAGTTTGAAAAAATGGTGTTGCAACATAAATTGGGTCTAAAGATGCTTGGACAACGTGAACAAAAACGTTAATGCTCTATGGAGGGAAATCTCATTTTCATCTTACCGATTATTAGCTTAGTGATGCTACCAAAATTTGACATGAATAATGATACAAACATATACTAATGATTCCCATTTCTGCTGTACATAATAGAACAGCCATTCTACAAAAATCTTACACAGAATCTTCCATAAGATATCCATATTCTAAATTTATAACACTTAATAACATTTGTACAAACAAATTGTTAAAAAAAGTTGTTTAGAGTGGTGTACTTAAAATTTAAAACAACAAAACTCCCTATGGCAAATTCACGCCAGTGCCAAATACTAGGTGATGTGTACAGCAAGACACTGACAATAATATCTGATAAGTATTTAAAGTTAACCTATGCAAGGTTTTTTAGTCCTTTGGCCGAAGGTCCAAGGGACTATTGCCATTACCGTCCACCGTTAGCTGCCGTATCTCAGAAACCGTTCAGCAACTTTTTCTCTAATTTTGCATAGACATATCTTGGGGCACTGCCACTATGCACGAGAAATCTGTATTTGATTTAATCATTTTAAGGGCTCCAAGGACCCCAAAACTGGTAAAAATGTAACATTTGGCCTATTTTTTCAAAAACTGTTCAGCAACTTTTTTTCTAATTTTGCACAGATGTATTTTAGGGTGCTGCCACTATATACAAGAAATCTGTATTTGATTGAATCATTCTAAGGGCACCTAAGGGGCCCCCAAAGTGCAAAAGATTTACATTATCTAGTGATGTGGTTTTGAGAAGGGCCCTTGAGACCACCCCCAACAGTAGATGTTGTGTAATGTGCCACAAAGTCAAAAGCTGTGACTAATCTCTACAGCCTAGGCCATTGAGACCTTGACTAATCTTTAATTGGTCACAGCACCCAGGCAGAGTAGACACACTTGACCCCTGTTAGACTGAACAGTTGCCTAACACTTTTAAACTGTATCTTCAAAACTATTGATTTTCTATAATTGCAAGTTGTGTTTATTTTGATGTTCATTTAATTATTATAAAATGGTGTGACTGTGGTGTCTATTGGTTAAAGATGTAATGTCTGTAGAAACCTGTAGGTGACAAACATAGAAAATTAATATTCTGTCACCTGTAGGTGACAAACATAGAAAATTAATATTCTGGACAACTATAGAGTGAAATATCCTACACTTTATTTATATCAAATGCATTCTACTGTTCTGTTTACGCTTGCCATGCCTTGTGTAGACATGGTACTGTGTAAATCAATTGTATCAATATAGACTAATAATTACAGATTCACAATATAGTTGACACCTGAAACAACCAAATGTCAACCATTAGAAGAGTTGACATAGTTCCGCTATACACTATATATGTAAATTTAACCAGCTGCCATGTCAAGTCCGTTATAATTGTGACTAACAGTGTTCAAAATTATTCAGGTAAATAGCAAATAACAAAGGACACAAGTTTTCTCCTTGCCATACCTCTCTCTACACATGAGAAGAAGGCTGACACAGCCTGGCCCTCATTTATACATAATTTAGCATTTTTGTACATGTTGTATACAACTTTCAACACAATACCATTAATGCCGCATGAAATTATCTTAGACCACAGAGAGGACCGGTCTACTAAATCAAATGCTTTCTTATAATCGATGAAGACACAATAAAGCCTTTTGAGTCGAAACAAATACAATTCAACCAATACCCCTATCTGAATACTGCCTGTTTTTCACCTATTACATTCGCTTTGTTTAGGTATGTGGTCAGTCTGGTGTTCTGAACAATCACTAAGGATTAATGAACACTTGTGCAGAATGTCACCCACTTGGCAGGTTTAATTGATCTATTCAGCAATGAGGACACTGCTTAGGCCTCACTCTGGACACTGTCACTCAGAGTGTTGTGTATTGTCTTAGTTGGTGCATTGAGCTAATCTACTTGACTATGAATCAGTGGTGGCTCTGGTTGTGTATTACACCCAGCTGTGGAGCTACAATTCTCTGCCTGCTATTGTTTGATGGAAGCTGTGACTAATCTGTAATTGGTCACTGGCAGTAGCTTGTGTCAACAGACAGCATTAAGCCACTAGACCCCTGTTAAACTGGACAGTTGCCTGTAGGTTTTAAACTGTGTCAAACAGTGAGTCTACCTTTTGCTTTCAGATAATCTGTCCTCTTAGTTTTACACATGAAGACATAATCTGACATAACTTGATAAGTCTTTGTAGCAGCACATTTGTACTTCCAGTGTATCATTGCAACATAACATACATATTACATACTATGTGCCACATTTGAATGTTGTGCATGTAATATTTCCATGCAATCCATTTGCATATATAATGTAAAACTTCAACAGCCGTTTTCTTCATTTTCACTTTTTGATCCCTACCATGTTCAATGCTCCATAACTTTACCAATTTTTGTAGCAGTCATATTTTTTGAAACCGTGTAAAGCACCCTACCAAACCTTTAGAAGGATGTAAGAAAACAATGTTAAAATTTTTCCAAATTATCACTCATTTGGTCAGCCGGGGTCACATATAGACGTATTAGTCCAAAGGACTTCAGGGCCACTTGGCCCATTTTTATGTATCTTAATCATAGAAATGTTTCTTTCATCACACAATTATATTCCACCAACCTGATTGATCGTAGCTTAATTGAACAAAACACTTTCTTTTTTATTTATTCCAGAAACGTTTTCATGCTTATGGAAACAGGCCGTGTCTAAAAGGTAGCGCAGTATCCAGTCATTTGAACTGCTTTACACTTTACTCCCTAGCAGACCTGTTCAATTGAATACCATCTCGACTTCTCTGGGAAGCATTCTAGTCTGAAATCACAGCTTTTTCAAAAGTCGAGATGTTAATACAACAGATTTTAGCATGCAAAGAAATTTACCACAGGTAATTTTAATTATAGTTTGTGTTATATCAATGTGTTTGCAGTAAGACCATAATTGCAAACCATACTTTCATTCCGAGCTAGCATCTGAACTGTAGTTTACACGAGAAAAACTCTGGCCTCTCGGTTCGCTGCGTTCACTCAGAGTCAAGCCAGGCCTGTCAGTGCTGTGTGTTCATTTAGAGTCATGCCAGGCCTGTCAGTGCTGCATGTTCACTCAAGAGTCATGCCAAGCCTGTCAGTGCTGTGTGTTCATTTAGAGTCATGCCAGGCCTGTCAGTGCTGCATGTTCACTCAAAAGAGTCATGCCAGGCCTGTCAGTGCTGTGTTCACTCGTAGTCTCTATGTAATGTCTGTGTGGTTTCAGACATGAGCAAGAAGGACTGTCTGTGTATCTACCAGACACGCATCAACCCTCCCCACTACAAGGTCGTCATCGGCGCAGAAGTCTTCAACATTCAACGGGTCAGTACACTCTCTGTTTTAACAATCATATCATTTTTATCATAAAAAGGTATATAGTATAAAGACTACATATATATCCTAGGTGTATGGGTATCTGTTTCATTTGAATGTTTTGATCACTATATCATCTTTAATTGTTCATATTGACTAGTATCAATGCATACGGAGGTGAATAGTAATTTTATGGTTGATAATATTAACATCAAATGGCCCTGTAAATGTCTAACCGTGATCAAATTTATAATATAATATTGGACATTGTTGTTTGTGTATGTGTCAAATAACAAGGTATTCATAACGGATAATGGTCCAATTATGTTTTCTTAATGTTGATTTACATCACATTTTGCCAGTAAAAATATTAGAATGGTTATCATTTATACTACACAAATTACGATAAAAATGATCAGACTAGTTTTAATGTGTTTACAATAGGAGTAAAGTAACTTCAGTGCAAAGTAGATGATCGTCAGACAGATTGTGAATGTTGTTGCATGTTTATATATGATCCTTAGACAGATCATAAATGTTGTTGTGTGTTTGCATATCATCACCAGACAGATTGTGAATGTTGTTGCATGTTTATATATGATCCTTAGACAGATCATAAATGTTGTTGTGTGTTTGCATATCATCACCAGACATATTGTGAATGTTGTTGCATGTTTATATATGATCCACAGACAGATCATAAATGTTGTGCATTTCCAGGGACGCAGCAACATGTTTCATGCAGTTCTTCTCTTCCTGGTTCACATCAAAGTGAAGGAACACGGCATGCTTGGGTAAGCACACTGCACACACATCGTCTGAGGAGACCACACCTCGTACAGATTCCTTATTTTATATACTACACATCATTTTCTGCCATCTGGGGACCGTTTCCCTGAGAGAATGAGCTCAAAAGAAAATCCATCATTAAACATAATCTGTTGTTAAATTTAAGGGAGATTTTTAACATGCAAGAATTCACTAGTGTGTCACTAGGGACACTATTTCCGTGACACTGGCAAGTGCACTGGTGGCGGTGTTGACATTTTTCAGTATGCAATAATACTGTTAAGGAGCGAAATCGAGTTTATGAGCTCATAAGAATGTTAGTGAAGCAGTCTACTAGCCATGGCAAGTGATGTTCTGTTAGAATGGACACATTTTAAAGTATCTCTACTTCCTGGCTATCTACAAAGTCTTACCCTCGTAATATAATAATTTCTCATTACGGTTAGAACATTGGGCTCTCAATTGAGACTACCTACACATACTTCCTGCTATAACAATTCTGTACATGATTTCTTTCATTCTATTTCCAAAATCGGTATTTTAACATAATTCATATAAGTTCACCATTAAATAGTACATTATGTCTTGGTGTTAGTTACCAGAAGAATGTATATTGAAGTAGAATCCAAGATGGCCGACTAAGGTGACCTTCATTGCAGGCGCGTCAACCTGGGCATGTCTGGAGTGAACATTCTGTGGGTGCTTGGTGAGGACTGAGACATGCACACTGCGCCGTCATGCCACCGTCATGTCTCGCAAGATGTCATACATTTTGTTGCTAAAATTGTCACTTGCCGTTGGTCTAGTTTAGTTCAAAGAGAATGATGTTCCATAACGGAGCAGTGACTTACAACGCTGCTTTGCATTTATCAGAAAGAGTGACTTGGAACTGAAGATTATGTTTTGAATCAGAAACACAATCTCAAACGAACATGCCATTGTTTGGTTTCAGCTTATTGTGAATTTTTGACACTGTTTATGGGATGCATCTTTGGCAGAGTGCATTGACAACTAAATGTTCAAGATGTGTAGCAGCAACCTAATCACGAATCTATAATTCAACGCAAAATGACACTTCCATGCTAGAAAGAATCATCAGTTTATATATTATTAATTCCAATGAATGCTTGTATTGAAATTAAAAATAATCAACTATATTTGTGTAGATGTTGTTTCTGTGATAGAACTTCAGAAACATTTCCAGCAGTCGTCATTACAAAGTACAAATACTATAATCTGAGGTAGAGCTAATATTAGCACATAAGTAATAACCATTCAGAACATGACTTTTGTACTCGTGAATCTTACATATTTTTGTACAAAATAAATACTTTCATAGCTTTTGTGTTTTGTCTTCATCACGTGCAGGTACGCATTTCAACAAAATAATAGCCCGAATGTCCAACAAAGTCACATATGCGTCAGTCGTTTTGTAACCTTAAGAGACTTTGTTGCTAGGCAACAGGTCACTCGATGGCTACATCAATTGTTTTAAAACCGGATGACAACCGACTGTGTCTGTGAAGATGGAGAATGTAGTCCACAACTCTGAGTTTGTTACTATCACTAGGTATTTGGAATACATATAAATGTTAACTTTGCGCTACGTATGCCACTATATCCTGCTGTTGTCAGACTCTATGGCTGTCGGTGTGAGACGCAGTCTGCGACCATGTCCGATTATGCGTGCTACTGCGGTATACCGTCTTGTCTGATTCCAGCTGCATGTAGTTCGCAGATACAAGTTAATATAGTATTGTAATTGGTCGTGTAGCCGCCATCATGACACTGTTAGGATTAAAAATATATGTTGACACAACAACTGTTTGCATTGTTTTATCGTAAGACAAAAATCACTCGCAATGCATAGATCTACGTCGTCACATCAAATAATGCAAATAACAGACCAAGGCCTACACCGAGGTGTTGATGCTGACGTAGTTGATACTATGTCGTATATTTCATAAACGTGCATTGTATGTCCAACTTTGATGCATTTTTTACTTTCAAATAACTTAAAATGTACAGTTTCATTACTTTGATTTCAGTGTAGGCGCCCGTCTTTAATCCGTAGTTCCCGTCTACATGTGATATATATGGGTGGTTAAATCATTTAGATTTACAAACGTTTATAATGCAGATAACGTTGTTAGTAAACAAACAAATATCACCACACATAAAGAACGGAACACGTCTTTAAAATAATTTAATTTATCACAAGTATTTTTTAGAAATGGCAAATGTGTTGTGCAATTATGAATTGTTCTATTCATGTGTTTTTATTATTAATATCGGCATCTAGTCAGTTTTTAATGACAATGGATTAAAGGTGTATATGGAGTTCGATTGGTCTTTGCTCAAGCTTTCACGATGGACTGTTTGTCGGATTCGGAAGTCGTACAATTTGCCGCGGCAATGACAGGTGATAGGCAATTTGGTGTAGATTTTGTTATTACTGCAACATTCATATACTTTCTATATGTATGGTCCTGTAACGTGCGTTACCTATTTTCTCCTGCTGTATGGCATTTTCTTTTCCAAATCGTCAAAAAAGGTGCAGTCGTGTTCCGTTGGGTCATATAAGACTGTACCTCTGCAGCAGCGCTAGGTGGGTAGTTTAGCGTAGATTTTGTTATCACAGCGGAATTCGTTCATCTTGTAATACGTACCGTCGCCACCTGCACAATAAAGCAAAACGTCTCATAAGACGTATTGCGTTGAACGTAACTATGTGCATGCACGTGTGCGTCTTCATGCCTGAGTTGGTGACAGTGCGTGTATGTAAATTGCATGTATGCATTTCTTGGAATGAGTTCATGCAATAACGCATGCGCATAACAAAAGGCAGGTATGTCTTATGAATACAAACACAACTGATAGATACAAAAGGATGCAATTTGATACATCCTATAGCACAACTCGAAGAGTGTTTCTTGCCGTGTCTGTAAATTTCCATGTGGCGCCATTAAAGGCGGGATGTCTAACAATATTATTCGATTTCAATATAATGTTTGCAGCGACATTTCCACAGTCATAACGGCAAAAACATCTGTTATCTTTGTCCATGTAAAAAGAAACAGTTAGGCCTCATTTTGAATATTGCATAATATGTTAGAAAGCGTACAATAAAGAACGAGTAAGTTTATCCTTGAAATGAGAAACCTATATGAAAACCGTCTAATAGTATGTGGGTTGACAACATAAGCCTTCAAACTTAAAGAACCTTCGCAGTATAATCAGAGGTCACAAAGGAGCATAGTAGTATGTAAGTACATCTCAGCCCGGTGCACGGAATAAAGATCAAAGGGTTTTGGATCAGTCATTCCATTTCGATTCCTACTTATAAAACAGAAATGATGAATGACCTGTCATAAAAATCTACTTATAAAAAATCTCATCTTAATTGCTTGCTGACATCCTACTTATAAAAAAGTATAAAAAAGGTTTGATTAATAGCTTTTTTATGGTGCCGCGGGTTCATGTAAGTGTATAGTTGTATAGTGCTGACCTCTAGTGATTATGCGTAATGTTATAATAACGTAGACAGCCTCTAGTGCAAGAATGAATAATCATATATTTATGTGTAAGGTTATGAAAATCGTGGTTAGGTGCGAGATTATGAAAACTCGTGGTTATATAAACGTAAACACATAGTGTAGTGCCACCTATAGGGAAAAGAAAGAGTATTTGAATCCATCGTGTTTGTGTACTAACCAGGGAAAACTGGAAGGTTTATTATTATTCGGTCACTAGCTTAGGTCGGCGTATTATTTGCGTGTGTTGTGGGCTAGTTATTTTATTCTGTTGCGTTCCTGTACAAACCCATAGTCGGTGACGTAATACAACGGCTGCGGGTGTCGATGAATGATGACGGCATCGGTGACCTATGACTTCGTCGTAGTCGGTGACCTAGTTAAGGCTAGCGGCTGCCTGGTGTCGATGAATAATGACGGTATCGGTGACCTATGACGGCGTAGGTGACCTAGTTAAGGCTAGCTGCTGGCGGGCGTTCAAAGTACGGCGTTATGGCCGTGAGGCGGAACGGCAGGGGCTAAAAATAATATGGACCGACGCTAGCCAGAGAACGCGTTTTATTATTCATACTGTAACCTAGCTAGGAGTAAGACCGTTTTCTGCATTATTAAGCTGAAGTTGGCTTTATTATTATTATTATTGTTCGTGCACAAGTAGTTGGAATATAGAGGCCTATAGTAAATCGGATATTACGACGAGGACTGTATTGTGAACAAAGGAAAGGAGACGGTAAGCTATATATTTTATTAGTCCGTCGTTCGGCGTACCGCTCGAGTTGTTCAATGTAAGAAATCACGGGACCTGGGTTAATACTATGTCTTTTAGCGTAGAAGAAAAGGTATCACAACGATAGTTCAAAAACCTACGCGTGAGGCGTCAGTAGTTTCGGGCTCCGTATCCTCTAGGAGGACCACCGAAACGGCCGCCGGGGTACGGTGAACGAGGGGGCCCGGGATAAGGCCCAAAGCCATCCCCCAGCTGGGCAGGAGGTGTGGGCGGCGGTAGCACTCACGTAGATCAGCGGATGGTGACGGTGAAGAAGTGAAGCCATGGCTTCGGCCAAGTGCCAGCTGTTGAACGGGGCGCAGTACATCCACCACCACAGCCGTGGGCCGGGGCGGTGCCGCTCGGCGATCTAGCGGTGGTGGTGGTGGTAGCAGTGAGTGCGCACTGCGTCCCCGGCCAACAGCGGATGGTGACGGCCTCGAAAGGACGCTGCCACGGCTTCGACCAAGTGCGCGCGGCCGTGGTGGTGTGGGCGACGGTAGCGGCGGCGCGCTCCGGCTATCAGCGGATGGTGACGGAGGCGGCGTGGGCGACGGTAACGTTCGTCGAGTAGAAGTTAGTAGCGGCGGCGGTGACGGGTGTAGAGCACCTCGGCCAACAGCGGGTGGTGCCATGAGCACAACAATTCCACGGCCAAGGTGTAGCGCGCCGCGACCAACAGCGGGCGGTGCCGTGAGCGCAATAATGCCACGGCTAAGCGGCTGCGGTGGTGACGGTGGTGAATTGAGGAGAGTCCGGTCCGTGGGCACATTATTAGCCGGGTGTGGTAGGCCAAACCCGTTCCAATTGAGTGGTAAATTTCTCGATCTTAAATATTCGAATCTGTAAACATAGATAAAATTCTGGTTAGTAATATATATCGAAGGGAAAAATAGTAGAATCTGTAAACATCCTAGTTAGTATCAAGTGAATGTTAAAAGGAAAGTTATTGTAGGTAGTGTAACATACCGATCGAGTTCGCGACGCGCTCTCGCTAAATACACCTTCTGTTCTTCATAAGCGACGTGTGCCTTCATTGTAGCCGTTTAACGGAATGACGGTGGTTGTTTACGACGCTTGCTGTAGGCCTATGAACGCCTGCCGTTCGACACGTAGGCCGTCACGTAGGCGCCTTTACCGATCGGGTTCCGTAATTTTCTAAATCCTTAATAAAACCATAAATGTGTAAAATAAACGGTCTATAATACGAAGCAAGGAATAGAGAATCTTATGGTAAACTTATATTTGAAAATAACGCTCTATAAAAGAGACGCGCAACTTGTACACTAACATGACCGAACGCTTTTTTGTATTTTCAATAACCTTGCCAAACTCGGCTGTTTTGTGGTATACGTGTTCGAGCGCATGGAGTCTATTCACTACGCTAGTATAAATAGAGGCCGAGAACGCCTCTGTATTCACTTGTTTTCGGTGTGTTAACGTCGTTTACTCTTCTTCGCCTTTACAGACCACCGCTGTCATGCCGATCCAAGGGGAACAAGGCGTACCCGGTGCCATGCTGAAGAAGAAAAAGAAGATGGTTACTACGACGGCTAGAGAACCGAAGCCCTCTATGTCAGGCGTCCTCGCTGCAGCACGGTCTACGACGACACCCGCTGCCGCCGCCGTCGCTGCGCCGTCGCCGGTACCCGCTGTTGCTACCACCGTCATCAGCGCCGCCGCCGGCGCAGCGCCGCCTACTACGGTACCCGCTGTTGCCGATGCCACCACTGCCGCCGATGCAGCAATGCAGAACGGGAGGCTCCTGTCGTAGCGGACGATGCCACGGCGTCGCTCTACGACCCGTCATTGGTGAGTTTGAAAGAACTCATAGAGGCGGACGACGGGTTGTATAAGGTATCTACACCTGTCAGGGTCGAAACAATCGCATGGCAAATGAAATGTACGTACGCGAGGTGTACGCAGTGTCGGCGTAAAGTACAGCGATCCAGGGCCGGCACTATGATGCGTTTATCCCACGACGTGCAAGCTAAACCGAAAAACTATTTTTCGGTTCGCGCGATGGTAAAGGAAGTCGGCTCGAAGACCGATCACGAAATTTGGCTTACTCTATTCGAGAACGCCATGTCGGAACTCGTCTCCTATGACGCCGACTATCTCGCCCCTATGACGCCGGAAAAACTGCGTGACACTATAACGGCCCTCGTCGGTACGGTCCTGGAAGTCTCCCTGCGAAAGACCATATAGGGTGATATGGTGATGTATACCGTCCGGAATCTGAGTACTATCCCGAAGCCGGAGTAAAGTGATCACCCTTGAATGACTAACGCTTCGCTTGTTGTGTGCTGTAGGATGCCGACCGCCGGGATCGTGTACTCGACGATATAATCGCCGACGCTTTGAGGGCAGCGAACGACGACGCGGCCCCGGCCGAGAAGCGCGTGAAATATAACGCTGACGCTCCACGGCCGTCGTTATTGGGAGAGGTCGACTATAAACCGCCGAAGCTTGTGAACGTACACCGCCTGCCTTCGTACAACGATTCGGCTTCGGCCTCGACGCCGTCGCCGCCGGCACTGCCAACGTACGCGACCCTATACCCCGTGCCCGTGTACGACGAGTCGGCGCCGATGGAGATCGTGTCTGTATCGTCGGACGACCTACCGTCGCTGATCGAGGGCACCCAACCACCGCAACGAGCCGCGGTGCCGCGACTTCGAGTGCTTCTGTGGTGAGTGCACACCCGAGGAAGTGTGCCCCTTCGTACATATGTACGGGTATCGTGGCGAAAAACCCAACCGACGCTATCGCCGTATGTACGAGGACATGGATGGCATATGCAATCAGTTTTTTCAGTCCGTGCTCGATTGGCACCTACTTCGTTCGCTCTTGCCGTGCGCCGCGAGATTGATACCCGTGCTACAAGACCAATGTGCGCCCTGTCTGGATCGACGCTCGGAATCGGCCCTCGTGAAACAGGTGGCTGACTGGTTGCTAGGCACCGACTGGCTTTCATGCTTCGACAACGCGATGCTGGAGTCCTCAGTGAAGACCTATCTGCTGAAAAGAGACTGTCTCGGTGATTGACGCTAATAGTTGTTGTAAGAGGTTCTCTCGGGACCCACTGAATATTAGTCGCACCTGCCTTGTTTACAAACATTAGTCGCAGCCAACACACGGGTGAATACTGCTATAACGAACTTTAATTTAGAACTTGTATTCTCTGTAGGTGGTGGTATAAAGCCTTACGAATCATGTAACGTTGTTATAGTCGTTGTTGGTGTATCACGCTTTCTACGATGCTTAATAAAATGTTGAAAACATATGAACAATCTTGTCTACTATCACGAAAACAAACAAACACCCTCGCCCCAGTGAAACAAACACGTATTTTAAAATCCTAGTCTAGCGCACGAATCGCCTACTAGCTAGCGAAAAATAAAATGCTTTTATGATTTTTTTAGTCCTAGCACTCTTCCGTCTCTCGTCCATAAGGCAGGCGTACTTCGTACCCGCCGCCGACGGCTACAGCGAGCCGTGTAACTAGGTCACAGCCTGTCATTAATAAGACACCCCTCCTAGCGGAAACAAAATCCTCTACGTTGTTTAATAATAACTTCGAAATCTTTTCCAAATCGTAGTCGGTATTTATATGCCGCCGCCGCAGCCACCTAACGGTTGAAATTCCTACCATCCGTTTATAGGCGGTGCCGGGGTTCCGCCGTAGTTAATATCGTTTCGGCGTTGACTAGTACGATATGTTCAAGGACGCCATCAGCGTACCGGGTCTAATGCTACTCTACCTGTTCAACGATCTCCCGCCGACGCTTCACTACACTCTCTTCAACGAGCCGAACAAGGACCTGCACCGGCTCATACAATCGCAGATCGTCGGCGGTCCTTCGATCATTTTCGCGCGTCATCACGAGGCCGACGTAACCGTTCTATGCCGCTCGATCGTGGGGTTTGATGCGAACGGCCTCTACATCTGGGCTATCACGCAAAACATGCCGACGGGGTGGTACATGCGCCGCCGCGAGGAGACCGCCTTTTGGCCGGAACGCGTGCCCCGCTACGGTCTTATGGCCGTGCAGTGGTTGACGTGGGATGCCGAACGGACGGGGGTGCGCATACAACACCAGCTCACCGGGCACGAGAAACGCGTCGGTAAGTACCGGGTCGACGGCTGGTGTCGGGAGATGCGGACGGCGTACCAGTTCCAAGGGTGCTTCTTCCATAGCTGCCCGTGTACGGGGAAGGAAACGAACGAGGTTAACGAGAAGCCGATGACTCAACTGTACGCCGAGACGAATGCCACCACAGCCTACCTTCGCCGCTTCGTCACCGTCGTCGAGATGTGGGAGTGCCAGTGGCGCGAGGTGAGACCGCCGCCGCCGCCGGAGACCCGTCGCTGGACGGGCAGCTCCATTACACGGTCGACGATCTTGAAGGCCGTACTCGACGGCCCTTTCTTCGGCCTGATAGAGTGCGACATCGCCGTCACGGACGCGCTGCGACGCCTTCGCCGAAATGCAGCCCATCTTCAAGAACGCCTACATTACGCGCGACGATCTCAGCCCGTTCATGCGTCGCTGCGCCCGGCCCCAGCGGACGCTCGTGGGGAGCTTTTTCGGCACCAAGATTCTACTCGCGACTCCCCTACTACGGTTGTATCTGGAGGACGGACTCGTCGTCGACCGCGTGTACCAGATCGTCGAGTACGTCCCAATCGCGTGCTTTCGTCGCTTCGGCGACACGGTCTCCGCCGAGAGACGCGACAAAGCCATCCTCGCCGACACGGTTAAACTTATTGGGAACAGTTCCTATGGGAAAACTATCACAGGGAAATCAAATACTGCTCGACTACCGGCGCCTCGATGCTGGTCAACGGTCGACGCTTCCGACAGCTCGACGTCGTCGTACCCGACAGTCTCTAAGAGGTGGCGATGAACAAGCGAACCGCCCGGTACAACCTACCCGTCAAGATCGGCTACTTCGTACATCAGTATGCCAATTTGCGTATTTGGCCCTCGCGGGTCGGGACGTCGACGAGCTCTTGGAGGAGGCTAAGGGCTTGCACTACTTTCGCCACCGAGGGAACTGGTTCCCGTCGGAGTGCTGCGACGATCACGCGGAGGCGTACGTACAGTGCCGGCTCGCCGGCCGACCGTGGGATGCGCCCGCCGAATGTTGCGCGAAGCGTAGCAAGTACGATAAGAGAACGCCGGGCCTCTTCAAAGAGGAATAGTCCGGCCTCGGTATCGTCGCGCTCTGCAGCAAGACCTACTACTGTTTCGGCGCCGCCGGCGGGGATAAATACAGCACAAAGGGGTTGAGCAAGCGTCAGAACGCCATCGACAAGGACGTCTTCCTCGCCGTGCTGCGCGGCCAACGGAGCGGTAGCGGATGGAACCGCGGCTTCCAAGTGAAGGTATCCTCCGTGTTGACGTACATTCAGGAACGCGAGGCGGCGTTGAGCTACTTCTACGCCAAACGTCGCGTGCTCGACGACGGAGTCAATACGGCACCTATACTCGTATAAACACTACCCTACCCTAACCTAAAGACTACCCCTACACTACCCTACCCTAACGTAAGGACTACCCCTACCCTACCTAAGGGGGTGCCCGTCCCTTCCCTAGGGATAGGGTGTATGTATGTATGTATGTATGTATGTATGTATGTAGGTAGGTAGGTAGGTAGGTAGGATATAATAACGAGTGCACAACAACAACGCAGTTTTCATCGTCTTTTATTTGTCACTACGAAACGAAAGCGAAGAAGCAATAAATTCAATGCGGTTTAGCCAGTCGAATACGAGACACTCGTTAGCCACCCTATCGGGGCCGAACAGGCACAGGAAGCCCTTTAACGGCATACCGCGGCATCGTAAGAGCAGGTAGGCGACGCAATATTGTCCGCATACGTTAGATACCCCGCTCTGCAGTCTCTTGTAATTGTACGTCCACGAGTCGCAGTTACGGCGAAGGAAGGCGCGGAAGTCGGCGTGTAGCGGTGGCAGTCCGTACGAGTCGAAGTATTCGCCTCGCCGGTCGGCTTCCACGTAGACGGCTACCCGGTGTTCCCCCGGTTCGTCACCGTCGTCGGTGTTGGACACGGAGGCCGTCGGGTAAGCAGTGAGCCGTCTTTTCGGTAGCTCGTCTTTAGGCAGGACACCGATGAAGACGTTTTTAGTGAACGCGTTTAGCTTCAGGCGGCGTATGAGCTTAAACGTTTCCATCGGTCGGTTCAGTACCGTCTCGAACTCCCCGCACACAACGACGTTCACCGTCCGGGGCAGCGCCGCTGCGAAATGGACCTCCACGCGCAGATTCCCCTTACGCCCGACGTTGAAATGATCGCCGTCGCAACATTCGGGCAACAGTTCGAAGCCGAAGACGGTGTAACCAACGCCGAAGTCGGTGCGCGCCAGGTCGTTCCCCTTGTCCTCTTACGCTTTCCCCGTCGTCCCGAAGAGGTTCATATAGCTCCGGATGTAACGGCGAGTCGCGAAGTGCGGCTGCAGCGGCTTGCTCGGCACCTGGCGTCCGTCGACGTAGAGGGCGACGAAGTTTATGTCGTTGTGCTTCGCGTTAAACGTGTTTTTATCTGAAGTACCGTTATAGGCGTCGTTGTCGATCAGGCACATGAACACGCTTTTCGGGAGGACGCCCAGGTAGACGTTCTCGTGAGTATGAGACATCGTGCCCTGAGGTGTCGAGAACACCTTGCAGTCGACTCGACGTAGCGGGTACTTGGCCGTCCTCTTCGTCAACGCTTTAATGTGACCGAGCTGGACGGCCGGATTCACCTTAGCTTTTTGCACTTGCAGGTAGGTCTCCAGCAGAACGATTTTGAATCCCGGATCGACGACCGCTCCTATGAGCGCGAAGCCATCCTTGCTTTGCACCAGTCGGATCTTTACGTCGACGCCGTTCAGTAGGTACCGGTCTTGCTTGAACACGTCGGCGTGCAGGGGTCCCATCAGGTCCACGTCGCGGCTGTTCCGGGTGAAGAGGCGACGCTGCGCGTACCCGTTGTTAGCATTCGCGGTCGCGTCCATGTACCCGGCGGTATCCTTGTACCACAGACTACCCCCGAGCTGCGACTTTTTGGCGTCGGAACCGTACCTCTGCAGGGTTTCGATATAGGCCCAGTACGGATACGTATTGGTCGACGGCGTCACGACACGTCGACTTGACTGATCAGCGAATGCAGTAAATTGTTGACCGGGGCCACGACGCTACCGTCTACGAGATCGGTACTGTCCCCCTGCACCACTTTGACTCGCGCGTACAGTTTAACGCTCGCCAGGTCCAGATAGTCGTCTCCAGATACCGGGACGAGGAACTCGATAGGGCCGCCCGCGTCGATGGTCGTCAGCGGCTGGTGTTCGATCCACTGACCGCTCTCGATGCTCGTCTGTGTCATCGGGACGCTGAACAGGTCCAGTTCGCTCTTTAGGCCCTCGCACGATTGTCGATGCATGAACGCCATTTTACTTGGTGAATATGTCGTTCGACATCTGTTCCTTTCGACGACGTTTCTTCTTACTGGGCGTCGACGATTCATCCGGCGGTTTTATATCGATCGCTTTTCGTCGTCGCTTTTTCGACGGCGCTTGTTGCGTATTCAACAGTCGGGGCCCGCCTCCTTCGCGCGTCGTTTTACCGTCTGTTTCAAATTCTCGCCGGCGACGATGTCCCGCGCCACGCGCACGCCCGTATTGAGAGCGCGTTTTCCCAATGCCAAGACCCCTCTCTTCAAAACAGGCATGGTGCTTCGAAACAGACTCCCAAAACCGTTTCCCCGCTGTACTCTACCTCCGACGAAGACCGGTAGGTTACCGCCGACCTGTCGAGTGTAGTAGTCCTCGTACACGTTGCGGCCGGCTCTCGATGCCATCAAAACAGTTTAGGTTTGCAGCTTTTGATGTGAAGCGTCGACACGAGTTTCCCCTGTTCGAATGGTATCGGTTGACCGATGTCGTCTCTTATATCTATCTCGATCGAGTCGAACTGTTTCCGCAGAAGAGGTACGTATTGGACGCGGTCGAAAACATTCGATACAGTGCTCCCGTTCGTACCGTAGACGGGGATGGTTCGGAGGAGCGGGGCGAAAACGTCACCGACGATGCGCGGTTCCACGATGTCCGTGTACACGTACATGGTGTCGAGTCCCCGCTGCATGTCCACCATATATTTCCCCTCGTACTCGTAGGTATACCCGGCGGGTATGGTGCTGATGACGACGCCGGAGGTGACGGAGTCGCGCCGCTCGAAGTCGGTGTCTTCGTCCCCCTGCAACAACGAGTCGGGACTCGCGATAACGGTCGATTCGAAGTCCAGTACGCTCTTCAAGTGGCTCCGAGGAGGCATGTTAAATTCGACGCCCGGCAATAGACGCAGCTTCATCCGGTTAGAAATGGGGATGTACTCCAGGCGGGCCTTGACTTTATCGGTGCTCAGTCTCGTCAGTGACTCGTTGATTGTGTGCATCAACTCGTAAGCGCTGTTGTAAAAACCGTGAGGGATGTTGCCTTGCCGGTGAATTGTACTACCGTCCGAGGTGGTGTAAACGCCCGGCTCCCCACCTTGGAAGCCAAGAAGTACGCGTCCTCTTCTCTCATGTTGTACCAGGTATGCGGGTACTGTAGCCCCACCAGCCCGCATTCCCACTTCCCCGACAGGTCGATGCGTTGCGGTAGATTCGTGGTGCAGTGAGTCAACGTGTTTTCGGAATGCGCTTTCATAGAGGCATTGCTCGGTAACGTCAGATAAAAGTCAGACGATGCCATCGCGTTTCATAGACGGACTCGGTAGTAGGTAACCGAGACAGCTACTTAGCAACGCCGTCCACAGGTTGGAGTCGCCCTGACCGTGCGTTAGATTGTATATACTGACCACGATAACCGTGTACAGGACGACGATATGACACAGGAAGACGATTTCGGCTTTAGGGCATTCGTTGCCGCAGATACGCCATGGAACGCCTTCGTGGACGTCGTCGTCGTCTCCGGCATCGGTCGCGTCGACAACGGTTGTTACAACGGTGGACGTGGCGACGGCGGGGTCTTCGGCGGCGGCAGTTGTCACCTCGTCGGTCATCGTCGCACGACTGCCGTCTGGTAATACGTCACCCTCCCTTTATCGTAGACGACTCGGCTTTAGGGTAGTCGTTTGCCGCAGAAACACCATGGAACGCGTTCGCGGACGTCGTGGTCGTCGTCGACGGCATCGGTCGCATCGACAAGGACGGATACGGCGGCGGTTGTCGGCTGTCATCGTCTGACTACCGAGGCGGTGCGTCTACCCTTTATAGTCCACGAGCGCCTTGGCGTCGATCCGGCTATTGAAGGAAGCCGGATAACCGCTCCATTTCACGAGCACCTCCGCACCGCCTCCCTTACGTCGCCGACGCTGTCGAACAGCCTCCACGCGATACAGTTTATCCTTCGGGACGGTTACTCGTTGCAGCTCCGGTTCATAGAAGGTGCCGTCTACTAGCGTTCCGACGTCGTCCCTCAATCGGTAAACGGGAGGGTCGGACGGGTGCGCTTCTGCGACGGTGAAGAGCTCTTCGCTCCAGTTAGCCATGTACCCTTTCTTGAACCGACCCTTCGCCTTGCTGATACGTACGCGATCTCCCTCTCGCAGTTTCGGCTTGCCTCCTCGACCCTCGCCGGCGTACAACCGCTGCCACACACTCTCCTGGTTCGCGGCGTTGACACTCGCCGGCGTCCTACCGATGCTTCGATGGTAGGCGTTGTTGTACGACCGCACGAATTTCGGCAACGGCTCTACGTATCTCAGCGTCTGATGCTTCGTGAAGTACCTCCACATGCGGGTCTTTAGCGTCCGATTGAATCTTTCCACGACACTCGCTTTAGTCTCCTCGTTGTGCGTCACGAAATGGTGGACGCCGTGTTCCGTCAAAAGTTTCTGAAAGGGTCTGTTGAGAAACTCCGTCCCCTTGTCGGTCTGTAGCGCATTCGGCGGTTGCTCCTGCTCCTGCAGCAGGCTCTCGAAGGCTGTAACGAGCGCCGGGCCGGCTTTACTCTTCAACGGGACGCACCACGCCCGCTTCGAAAAGACATCGATGACCGTCAATATGAACGTTATACCGTCGTTGTCCTTTTTCAGTTTAGCTACTTCGACGAGATCGGCTTACCACTGCTGGTTTCGACCGCCTACGATAACGCAACGTCGTTTGAAACGTCGTTTGACCGGTTTGTGAAGCGTATAGGCGTCCTGTTCCGATAGCCATCGCTTGACGATCGGTTTGGTTACTACAGTCGCCCGGTGCAACGCATCGACGCCGCCGTAGCTGCCCGCCCATTTCGGATCGAAGTAAGCGCGCTTCAGCTGGTCCGTTGTTGAGGGCTACAGCGGCGCTTTAGTTGCGTACCACGAGTCCGCCGGGACACCATGGCGACGAGTCCGATCGATTTACATAAAATAATATACAGATATATAAAGCGAAAGCTACTGCGACTACGGCGACGCCGACGACGACTACCGATCTTCGAGGGAACATACTAGCTTGTGACCGGTTCGGGCGTTTCAACCTCTTTAATATTCCTCCCACTCGCGCTCTAGAGACTTAGCACGACGACGACGTTTACCCGACCATTTCATCGCCTGCTGCTGCTGCTGCTGCTGCTGTATGTACGCTTGATGCCGGGGGTTACCGACGAGCTCCATAGGGACGCTTCCCATCCAACTGGCGGTAACGCCTTCTTCTTTTTTCGCAAGAGGTCGTTCACGAGATCGACCATGTTACTCCCCGCGATAGGCTTACCGTCGTACACGAACTCGCCGCGGTCGTTCCATCGACACAACGGGTCGGTTTTCATTTTCTCGATCAGGAGGCGGGCTTTCCCTTTCAGAGTTTTCGGCATGCTTTCCACGATCTCGCGCTCTATACCGCTCAGCGCCGCCGTCGACGGTGGCAGCGGCGCCGGCTGGCCCTCCTCCTCGGTCACCCCTTTCACCACGGACACACGTACCGGTTGCGCCGCCCGAGACGCCTCCATCGTATTGTAGCGACTCAGCAGTTGATTGTACGACGCCACCTTCTCTCGCTCGGATCAATCCGCGCGGTCTAGAACGTTCTTCATATCGCTGTCCAGGCTACTCATCACTCGCAATGTGGTCGTGCTCGGTGGCTGGTCGATCAACGGGAGGAGACTCTCCACCAACCGAGGGTCTACCAACGCCATCTTCTTCGCGTGTTGCATCACCCGATAACCTGTCTGAGCAACGGGAGAAGGATGGTGCTCGCTAACGGGGCTAGCAGCGCTGTCAGAAACCCGCCCGCACCCGTTTGCAAGACCGACCGCTTCTGTTTGACGGAGACCTTTTTCGACGTCAACTTTCGCAGATGCTTCTTGTATTTTGACAGTACTTTTTCTGTTTCGCTGACAATTTCACGTTCCCTTTCAATATGTTATGCGCACAGTCGCACAGACTACAGATGAAGTCGGGATGCTCGTTGGCGATTATGGCTTTTCTCAGCTTTATATTCTTACAGGCATTCAGCACCTGCAGACCTAAGATATGCTTCTTCACGCGCCCTGTCATTCTGACACCTCCCGACGAATGACGTCCACGGTGACGCGTCCTCTTTTTATACTCTCGGCACGTAGACGTACTGAACGCGATCGTCGGGGAAAATAGCCGTACGCAAGCGCATATTTTCTGATGTTTCCTGTTTCAGATCCACCAGGAGATAACCATAGGCTGATGACGTGGCATCTTTGAAGGCTTCCATCATGTATTTGATTCTACCCGGATACATCTGTTTTGCCAGGTGACCTACTTGTCCCGCGTCCCGGGGACTCTTGAATAGCACCATGTATTGCGCATTTAGGCTGATTGTGCGGTTTTCTTTCCCTTTTGGAAAGAGATTCTGCAGAAGGTGTACGACGGACGTGTTGCAGTGATGACTTTTTTAGTGAACAAGGTCGTGACCCGACTATCGGCTTCCTCCATGAGGTCATCGAGTACTAGAAGCGTCCTCGTTTCCGCGTCTAAAATCTTCGGATCCGGTAAACCGTCTACGAATTCTATATCGGTTTTCATAGAGGCATAGGCGGTTTGCCACTGGCCGTAACATCACAGAATTTTCTCCGGAGGCGGGTCGATCATAGAAGAAGCGAACTGTAGTAGACGAGTAACGAAAGTAGTCTTACCGGAACCCGTAGGTCCAGCCACTATTCACGTAAAAGGATGCTTCAACGACGTGTCCATATCGACGACTGGCGCGCGGGAAACGAGTGATGACTTTTTATTCGTTTCTTCTATATTCATAACGCACCTCCATCAACAATTTGCCGAGTATATTCTGACCTTCTTTTCTCCCGTAGGCGCTACCCCAAAAGGCTTCTTTTGACGGTACCCACTCCACCAATTCGGCGTCCCCGGTAGCTAATAGGGCGTCTTTAAACTTTTTCGACGCTCCGAACTTACTCATCAACAGACTCTTCATGCACTCGACCCTAATGGCATCCCATTCGGCTCCAGTTTTCGTTTTCCTGATTCCGTAACTTCGTCGCTTCGCTATATACGCCGACCACGACTGTTTGATGTACTCCGCATTTTCTTCGTCTTCATTAAACATCGCTTTTCTAAACTGATAGGCGTGCTCGACGGATCTGAAGCCCCGACCGTACGCCACGACTCGACACGGATAAAAATTATACAGGAATGACGACGAACCACCGAAACGTGTAGGCCCCATTTCCGCTTAACGTTCTCTATACCACTGATCTAGATACGCTACTGTCTATGTTATTATAAGACTGACTACTCATTCTTGCACTAGAGGCGCTACTGTCTACGTTATTATAACATTACGCATAATCACTAGAGGTCAGCACCATACAATTATACACTTACACGAACTGCACTTATATGAACCCGCGGCACCATAGAAAAGGGTTCAAAAAAGCTATTAATCAAACTTTTTTTTATACTTGTTTATAAGTAGGATGTCAGCAAGCAATTAAGATAAGAGATTTTTTATAAGTAGATTTTTATGACAGGTCATTCATCCTTTCTTTTTTATATGGAATGAATGACTGATCCAAAACCCTTTGATGTCCTTTGATCTTTATTCCGTGCACCGGGCTGAGATGTACTTACATACTACTGAGCATTACTTAAGGAACAGCAGTGCCGGATTTAGGGCAGGACAGATGGGGCAGTCGATAAGGGGCCATCACAATATAATTTTATGGGGGCTTGTGTTGATCACAAGATGGTGTAACTTGCATGTTTATATATGTCTGTCGGTTATTATTAATTACATTTATAATAGGAATAATAATTTATGAATATCTAGTTCTGTAAAACATGTTGCCCTCTTGCCGTATTTAACAGATATTGACACCAATGAAACAGGTATTTACATGAAATCTAACAGACATAATGCCTATAGGCTTTGGGCAATGAATTTGGAAAATAATCATGTACGCCGATTAAACACCACGTGCATTTCGCTCCGTCATCATTGCCGGGGCCCCTTCTATACTTCCAGTCAAATCCGACCATTTCGAATTAGTTCTTGAGGACATTTCAATTCTCGGCAATTCTCCAACCAGGTTTTGTTTACGTTTTCGGGTCGTTGTAACCTACCTGTATCATCATTTGTTAAAGCTAGACCAAGAATGCAAGTTTTTGCACGTATGTCATAAAACTCGTCGCCGTAACATTCAATGTACGCCTGCCGCGGGAACAGTCTGTCTTTACAACACGTGTGTATCTGAGTCGTACGCCTCCCCGTTGCATTCTGAAATGAAGATTTTTTCCTCGGTTAACAGAAACTTGAAGTGTCAAACCAGCTGTTATTTGTGTTTGTTACAATCTGCACACAGTTTGCATATGCTCGAAATAACCGGTTTTGCCAGGAATGTTACTAAAATAGTCCGTTCTCGAAACTTTAAAATGGACTCTTCTACAATTATGCAATATCGGGTAAAATAAATGTTTGTTCTGCCTCGGCCAACACAAGTGCAGTTTCGCTTATTTCGGGATTATTCGTGGTTCATTTGATATTAAAAATCCTACATAACGTGTTGCGCCCGACGACGAAGGTTTTGTTCTTTTCTCAGAGCTTCTTTCAATGTTCCGGAAGTTGAAAAATTGCCTTTTTGTGAATGTATACTACTTGCTGTAATAAAGGTTGTGTGTATGTGTGTGTTGTGCGTACGTGTGTGTGCGTGTGAGTGCGCCTGTGCGTGTGTGTTTTCATGCGTGTCGTAGGCCATACATTAATTATTACAAAGGATTAAATAGTGCTTACATTGTCGTATGATAATTACAACAATGTCTTGAATTGGTTACACGTGCTACTGATTTTGACGCAGTTCCAGTTGCTAAGACACTTGCCAAGATTGTGTTGCTGTTTCGTTTCCAATTCGTAGTAAACAAAATGAAGTCGGAGAGTAACTCACGGTTACCGATGTAGAACGCGTCGCAGCAGTGATTCCTTGTTTTGGTCACGCCTGTTGTGCGCAGTAGGAGTTCGGATCCCGACAACGGACGATCAAGGGCACGTGAACATCATTGCCTGGTTCCTGCTTATAAGAATCACTCTGAAGGGCTACTTAATAAGCATATTTTAGATGATATCGCACAAATTGGGTGAGAGCAGTCACATCAAGAAGAAGTTTTTCGCAAGAAACCCACGTGTATAACTGTACGCCCTAGCAGGTGTAAATAAATGTCTTGTAAATATTTCGAAAGCTCATGTGATCTAAACGATCGTTTTGTATGTATTTAAAAAGAACTACAAAATACAAGAGTTACTATGTTCTATCAATACTTAAACATCTATACAGTGTTTGCCTCTAGTTGACATTCGAAACAGAAATACTCAGAATCACTCACGGTAGTCGTATATTAGAGAAAACACCCGGATCTGGGGGGCCAAATTGACAGTAACGTTACCCATCAAGCGGATAACATCATTTAAAAAACCCGCAATTCCGCTGTTATGCATATGTAAACGTGGTTGCGTATAATTATTAGTAATAATTTGTCATGTGGCGTATTTACTATTAGACACGATTTCTGGATAGTGTGATAGAGGCGTGCACCTTCCGTTGTGTTTGAACGAGCGTCAGTGGGGGTTTAGTTGGCTGTATTTTGCGGATCCAGGATCTGTGTGGGGTGCACCCCCGTTTTGTCCCCAAGAGGAGAGGTGCGGTTGGGTTTTTTGCACCCGGCGCCAACAGTTCTCACTATGTCATTGCATTGTTAGATCGTACATCAACACATGTAAACGACCGCTAAGGATCCTCCTGTTGGTTGCTTTATTTCCCCTGCTCAACACAATAGTTCACGTTAGTTAATTAGCAGTGATATTGACTTGCGATTGGCTATACAAGTATTGATATTCGCACACATATGTGACAAAAACATATTTGATTAAAATTGTTACCAGTACATTATACAGAATGTACGTTTGATATTTTTTTATTATGAAGTTCAGTACTATTTAAGCTGAAGCGACATTGCGCGTGTGAGAAATGACGTCGGTTCGACAAGAGCAATACAACCGACGTCGGTTTGACCTCCAGTCAAACTTTGGCACTGACGAGCTGTGTATCAACACAGAGTCTTTTCCGCCACCCAATCCACATACGTACGCACGCACACACACACACACACACACACACACACACACATACACACACAAACACATAACACACATGCATGCACCCTCAAACACACGCACGCAAGCACGCATGCACCCCTAAAGACACACTCTCTCACACGCACGCGCGCGAGAGGGGGGAGAGAGAGAAATACAATATTTGTAAGGCTATAAGGAACAGTTTAACCAAGTTACTATGTGTTCTTTGTAACGAAAGTCCACCATGATCTCTTTACATTCTTAGCTGTCAGCAATGTATCGTACTTTATAATAATAATAACCTTTATTGTTACATAATAATGTTCAGTACAGTACAGTACAGTGCAAATATTATAAATATACATTACGCAACACCTGGAATGAAGCAACACATTTGCTTATATTCCTTATTCACGTGCTCAAGTTATAAGCCAATCATAATTCGTGAAAGAAAAAATTACCATCATGATATTCTAACTAATTATAAGTGTACCAAAGAATGTATATAGTCAATGCACATATGCTAGTGATAAATTGTCTTTGAATAAATATGTAATACAAATATAACATGGTGCATCATAACATAACAATAAATTCAAAGTAGAAACAAACTTTAATCTACATTACTGATTATGAAGAAGCAGCCGTTTGATCCTTTTTTCGAAGATATGTAAAGTTGCACAGTAATTGTAGACACTTATTTATAACAAAAATATTCCAAATTTTAGGACTAACATAGGCCAAAGATAATTGTTTGCAATTCGTTTTGCAATATGGTATTTCATATGCTATTATCTGCCTTGTAGTATATTTATGTGATTATTTGCAGAATAAATATATCATTAAATATATATGGTAACATACTCTTATTATGCTTGAACATTAGAATACTGCGTAAGTATTTATTTATCTGATAGATATTCATTATGTGTAAAGATATAAATAAAGGCTCTGTATGTTCAACAAATCGTACATGACTAATTAGGCGCCATTTTTTGCAATATAGATTTTAGTTAAATATATACTTTACAATGAACTCGGTCCCAGATCTGAAGCGTGGATATATTTTTGAATTTTTAGTCTGGAAATATTATTTTGCCACAAACGAGAAATCACCATCAACAACTTTTTAAGCTTATATCGTAGCCAGAACAGTGGCACCGTATCAAACAACCATACCACACGGCTTCTTTTCCTGATATTGACAGATGATGAAATTTTATTACAAATAATACCATATTCCAGGACACGTAGCAGTGTTTTTAAATCGCTAAGCTGTGTACGAAGGAGATATGTTGTTCGAACGGACCCCCTGAGTAACACCGGGTTCAAGTGTGCATCAGCTTACATGTGTGAAATGGTACGCCAACGTGAGCTCTTGTGTCGAAGTTGGCACTTAATTATGTAGATTGTGGCCAAGTCATTAGAAATGCACTTGTAATGTGGAGTGCCATTCATGGTGCGATGTCCTCTTTCTTTACTTATATATTAATGCATTCAGTTCGAGAGGAGATTTTCGGTGGACTGTCACTGTGACATTCTTAGCATATGGCCACCTTTGTTGATCGCCATAAAAGAGGAGCCGTTTACGGAGAAATCTAAAACCGTTACTGCGATGCAACATCATATTTCCTGGTCGCGATACTCAGAGTTGACCTGTCCGAAGAAACCCTCAGTCGCCGAAGAGAGTCGCGCACTTTGGAGCAACCTGAATTATTCAATCTTCTTAATTATAAAATTAACAGTGAAAATATTTCCATCGGCCACATAACAATTATAACAACAATGAGAGTGCACACGACGACAGCTATAAATTGCCAAGCACACCGATGTTAAACGTAGATCTTACAGTAACGGTTTGCCTGTATATACTTTAGTCTGTATATTATGCACTCCCACCGTTTTGCGATGACGCCATTTTATGCAATGTCAAAACGAGGCGTCCGAAAGCGATCTAAATGCACACTTTATCCGTAACACTGTAACTTCGGGGTACCGTTGTTGTTTTTGTAGTTCTCAAGCCTTCACAAAGTTGCACATCAAAGGTGCTCTCTTATACAACGCTCGAAACACAGTATGAAAATATCACGACAAAAATTGGACACCGATAGTCCAACAGCTTCTCCCTTGCAATGTCGTTGACAACGCTCGTATGTTTCAGTACATCTGGCCTTGCACAATCTGTCTCCTGTGGAAATAAACAACGTTTAGGATTAATGAAAGAGCATGCATATTGGACGAGTTTGTATATTCGACCTGCCTACTGGATACTAGATTACTGGACTAATGCATGTGATTTGTCGATTATTATGAAAGTCAACGTCAGTTTGCTACATTTAAATCTTCGTGGGGTTCACCATTGACGGTATAAAATAAGCTAACCAAATCCCTACTTTCTACGCATTCAACAAAAACTGGTGCCGAACCACATTAATTAAAACTACACAAACATATATAAGTGTCGATGTTTTAAGTATCTATCAAAAAGTGGGACAATTCTGCACTCGGTTGCATCAATGTATATCTTGGCACTCAGAAACTGTTTTGTGTAACCTCCTGAATACTTGGCAGTATTAATTCCAATAACACACGATACAGTGGGGTTATATATGCGAAATACATAATTATTTAGAATACTTTCTTCAATATTTTCCAAAGAAAAGAATCGTGAAGTCCGGGACATTGTTATGTTTCCTCAAAATGTTATATTTAAACGAAAATAAATACGTTCATCCTTTTCTCTGTTTGGAATTTTAACAACATTCAACAAAGGAGGCCTAAACAAGCATTACAGAAACATGGTAATGCGTTATATGAAACGTTTTTCTGTCATGACACAATTTATGGTTGCATAGTCTGAGTAATACTACAATGTTGACTACGTTTAAGAACATCTAGGGCTCTATGTACAACACGAATAATTATTACTTAATTACTACCATATATGTAACATTGGCATTTGATGTTATTCGATAAATTATTCTTTTATTTTTTATTTTGCTAAATTACCTGTCGTCAGGTACGCCCAGCGCAGTAATAATCGTATGGTGTCTTTTGCACCGTTTTATCTTACAAATGTACATTATGTAAACAAAAGTTTATATGGAGCCGATGAAATGATATATAGTGTATGGGGGTTGTTGATTCACTGTACATTTTTATTGAAAAGATGGACCATCTCACAATGGAACTTTAGATGTGACCGCGGCAAAATTTAGATTTAAAAAATCATATGGGTGATTTGAACGTAAGGCTTACCTGTGAGTTCAAAGAAGAGCGCCGTACAATGCCCAGTCGTGACGATTAACAAAATCGCAAGAAGGCGCTTGTCCATTCTGAATCTGTAAACATGTCAAGCCTACATGTTTACTATCTGCTACAATATGTTAGCTTGTTGTGCAACGTTTTGTATGTAGTTCTGGTAAAAAATAATTACACAAACAATTAATCTATTCAATCCTTTTTACCGAATTCATTCAAGTGATTCTCACAAATGGAATCATCAAGTGAAAGCGCGATGTGAATATGCAAGTGTTTGTGTGTTGAGGTTATCAAAACAATGCCACCAACAAATTCAGTCGGTTGAAAGCTAAGTGTCGGTTCAACAAAAGACTTTGGCAAGTTACCAGAGGTAACGAACGACCAAGGTCAATTGTCTGTATGTTTTAAACATATGCACACACCTTTTTTTAAACCCGATGCTATCTAAAGTAAACACACATTACATATTTGGATATCAAAGAGCCATGTTCAAGAACTTATTAAAGTATTTAACTAAAAGAGTTAAACATATATTTTTAAAAATACAATGGAAAGTGACACATTTTCATTATTCCTCGTAGGCACTACACCAATTAAAAATATATAAGCCTATGCAATGTTTCTGAGCTATGACGAGTGTGACCTGTTGGAATACTCACGCCAACACAACAGAAGCCGACAGACAAATGAACGCACGCCGCTGTTTTAAACTGACATGAGAATCACGAGTAGTGACTATAAGTAGTTAAACAAACATGTCAAGAGGATTTTTCAATATTTGCCCTGCTATGTTGCTGAATAGTTTAATAACGTTGTCAAACATAGGGACCTACCTGTTACGTTCCTGCAGCTAGTCTCGACTGATTGGTGTATTGCATAACGTGACATTTGCGAAATAATATGACGTTATCATCAAATTGCAACTTTGCGAATTGCATGCAGCGGTACTAGTTCGAGACGGTGGCGTGGTAGCACAAGCAATCGAACTAGATCGCAGAGCGCATCCGATTACCTGTGCTACTACACCAAGTACGATGGCAAAAGAATGCAGGTCGCAAAAATACCATTTGGTGGTTATTCCTCACGCATAATTATTTTAACCAATCTAAAGCTGTGGAATATGTTACTTACGTCGCAGTCGGTTATTACCTATTTGGTGTTAAAGTATTAAAGTATTAAAAGCAAAAATAGTCTTATTAGTTGACAGTCGTGATAGTAATATTTACATGTTAGAAAACACACAGAGTCGTTACACAAACACGCAGATACTCGTTTGTTCGAAATGACGACGGTCGGAGATAACGTGATGGTCACGTCCATCGATAAGCCATAGTCCTGATAGTGTAAATTTGTCAAATACTATTCGTATTGCCATGCCATTGGCATGAGGGTAGACATAAGCATTACTGTGTCAGCGTGTTGCCATGGTGCGCGCCCCATTTAAATTAGTGTTTGATATTGTCACATCTACTGACATTGTTCCAGTCATGCTTATATGTCGGAATTGATGGCTGATTCTGGCTCCATTTCCGGAATTAGAATCGGAATTACAATCAATCCATCTGACAGTAGTGGAATCTGAATAGGAACAGGAATATCATTTGGACTGAATCGGAAATGGAATCGGAATCGGTTGAAAGTAAATCAATTTGAATCTGAATTGCGTAGAGTGGAATCGGAATTAAAATCGGAATTGTTTATTTAAATAAACATTTTTGTAAATTCCAATTAACATTTAGGTCCTGCAGAATAAAAAATACAGTGAAAATGTACATTTAAATTAAGTCACACTTGGAGAAAAACCTGGAAATCGTCAATACTACAGTAACCCACAGTTGTACACATCAGTATATCAAGTCCATAATTATTAGGTAGGCTTACATTTACTATTTTTGTTTCTGGCCTTATAGCAAATTATCAATATATTGGTCTTAGGGTTTTATTTAGGAAAAGACTGGAAGACTGGTAGATTTGATGTCCTAATTTTGTTGCATTATCGATAAACTAGATTGGAAGCTACAGCGTCATTATATAGGAATAAATTCTACTAGCCAATGTCATAGATAATGTCCAAAGAAAGGAACGGAAATATTTGTAAATTGTTAATGTGTAAACATTATATAGCGATATTATTCAGTAAAATCAGAATATCAGTGGTAGCATAATAAGAAACCAAAATCGCCATAGAGTGTAGAATGGGTGGAATCTAAATCGGTTTGAAAACTCTGCGTTCGAATCGGAATCAGAATCGGAATCGGCAACGGGTTGGTTGGATTGGAATCGAATTCAACAAAATGTGTTGAAAACGGAATTGGAATTGTTATAGAATGAGGAGAATTGGAAATGGAATTGGAATCAACAACGTTAATTAGAATCGGAATAGGAATCGCTGATGTCTTAAAGGGTATTGTTTTGAACAAAAAAACATCTATACCTTCCTGCACAGACAGAGACGTGTTTCCCAGAGAAGTCGAGATGGTCTTAGGTCGAACAGGTCTGCCAGTGAGTAAAGTATAAAGCGCTTTGAACAGTCCTGAGGACTGGATACTGCGCTGCACAAGAACTTACCTTTTTACTGACATGTACGTGCAGCATAGCTAAAACTAAGAAAAAGCATCCAATTAGTTTGGTTAAATGGTTCTTCACCTTGCATGATAGCTTTTTATGTGGTTCCACATCTAACCGGAAGTATTCGATGCACTACGGCAAAAAGACGCGAGAAGTGAGACATGTAGCGTCGAAGCAGGGGGGCGGTTAATCCAGGGTATTCTACATATTCTATGGGTATATGTTTGGGGCTTCTTTCCAATCAAACTTGTTTGTGTTGCAATTTTGTCTAGGTTGCATACATCCTCTTCGGACTTCAGGCAAAATTGCCTATGTACCGCTCTCTAACCAATGTTGCATTATAATCGAATTTCACAGGCTGGTGCACCCATAATATATCGAGTCGGTTCTTCAGTGCATTGATAGTTGGAGCTGTGGCAACTTCGGGTAAGGTGTTCCATACATCAATTACTCTCTTGCTAAAGAAGTGTTTCCTTAGTTCTCGTTTACTCCTGTTTTAATACAACTTTAAAGTTGTATCAAAACAGGAGTACAAGTCCAGGTTAAACATAGTGAGCGTGCAAGCAAATATGCCATTCAAATATTTATAAACATTAATAATGTCTCCTCGTAATCGACGATGTGTTAATGTTGGTAAGTTTAGGACCTTTTGTCTCGTTTCACAATCATAATGTTTTAATTCTGGCACAATTCGTGTCGCTCTTCTTTGGACAGCCTCCTTACCTTACCTTACCTTACCTATCCTCTTCGGGCCTTGTGGCAGCCCAGTTGTTTTCGTTCTTTTTTCACTGTGGTTCTCCACGTTGTTTTTGGCCGACCAACTTTTCTTGTTCCTTCCGGCGTCCATATCAGTGCTGTCAGGCAGTGGTTGTGGCCCTTCTTTCTCAGCACATGCCAGATCCAATTCCACCTTTTTCTCTGTATTTTTGTGCTGATCTTCTCTTCTGTTGTTATGTTCTCAATGTCTTTGTTCGAAATTACTACAAGCCATCTAATTTTTTTAATTCTTCTGAGACATTTTAATTGGAAAATGTCAAGTTTTTTGTTGTCGCTTTCGGTTGTTGTCGGACAGCATCCACGGCATCAATATCGTACTGATACTTTGGAGACAAGACTGCTGCACCATACTCCAAACAAGGTCTGACAGGTCCCTTATAAAGGTGGAGAAAGTTTGTCTTGTCTATATATTGATACGTACGACGAATTACACCCAGCAACTTTTTTTTATTAGATACAGCCTTTTGAATATGTTGTGCGAATCTCAGCTGATCATCAAACTGGATGCCTAGGGCTTTCTCGACAGGGCTACGCTCCAGAGGATTACTACCTGCTGCTCTAGTCAAGGTGTAGTTAAATTCTGAGTGCGCATGTCCAGTTCTCATAACTTTGCATTTGTCCGGGTGAAAGTATAACTGCCACTTCTCAGCCCATTTCTGTGATTGGTCTAGATCTTTCTGCAGATCTAAGCAATCTTGTCTTGTTGAAATTTCATAGTATATGTTTTGCATCATCCACAAAAATCTTCATGCCACATTCTACTACATTTGTTATATCATTAATATAGAATATAAAAAGTATAGGACCATGAACACTTCCCTGGAGTATCCCACTCAGAACATCTGACCAGGGAGATGATTCACCATTGACTAATACCCTTTGCTTGCGACAGGTCAGGATTGCTGCTATCTACTTCAGTAGTTTTCCTTTGATTCCATGTCCATTTAACTTTGAAAGTAGTCTCTGGTGAGGTATCGAGTCAAATGCCTTCTTGAAGTCGATGTATACAGCGTCTACACATTTTCCTTCATCTAATGTTCTTGTCCAGTCATCCAGCGTTGACATTAGTTGTATGATACATCATCTCCCAGCAATAAAACCATGCTGATGGTCTGCAATTGACCTGTTAGTTTCCATGTGTGTTATAATGGCATTCTTAACCAGCGATTCCATGACTTTACAAGCCATTGCAGTCAAGCTTACCGGCCTGTAGTTTGCTGCTAAATACATACTGCCTTTCTTGTAAAGTGGTGACACATTCGCAGTTTTCCAAACTTTTGGTAATATGCATGTATCCAAGGACTTTCTGAATATTATGTACAAAGGCACTTTCAGTTCCTTCGCGAGTTCCTTTAGTACACGGGCGTGTATACCATCAGGTCCTGGTTATTTCCTAGTTTTCCGATCTCCCAGTTTTTCTCAACATCTTCAATGGTGAAGTTGATATCATCTAGGGTATCAATTCCCTGGTGATCCTGAACTGTTGGTACATTTGTTAAGTTTTCCCTAGTGAAAACATCACCAAAGAATTTACTTAGGACCTCTGCTTTCTCTTTGTTTGTAGTTTTTAGTTCTGTAGTATCTTCCTGTTGGAGATCAGCTATTGTTGGTCTTGTTTTCATGTTTGACCGAGCATAATTGGATTGCCTTGAATTGCTTTTAATGTCATTTGCAATGGGCTGCACAAGTGTCTGGACTGCCTGTCGAGCAGCTCTTCTTGGTCCCTAGTTTTCGTGTAATCTAGGTTGTCTTTCCATTCCTTTGTTCGTAGGTATTTCTTCCAAGCCCTGTGATTTTTTCTCACTTTCGCCATGGTTTGTTTTGTTCATCCATAATGGCTTATACTTTCCTGATTCCCTTTGTTTCTTTTTAGGGGATACACTTATGCTCTGCCTTTTCTAGTCTACTTATGAGTATTTCCCAGCTTTACTCTGGATTTAGTTTCTCAAATTTGGTTTCCCAGTCATCTTGCAACATTTCTCGTAATTGTTCATAGTTTCCCCTCTCATACATGAACGTTTCACTGCTTTGATCTGGAAATGGTGTTTGACATTGGTATGTAAATGTGATCAAACAGTGGTTACTCTTTCCGAGAGAGTCCTTGACATTGTAGTGGTTTACCATTTTTTCTTCAGTAGAAAAACTCAAGTCTAATAGATGTGGGACTTGGTTTAATCTGTAGCCTGTCGATTCCATGATGTGTCGTATAAGGAATGCATCTATTGTGCTTTCTAAGAACTGTTTCTCTGTTCTGCACGCTCTCTCATCAATATTTGTATCATCCATCCAGTTAATATTCGGGTAATTGACGTCTCCCATCATTAATATGTGGGACCCGTTCATATCTTCTAACGTGCGTATAAGTTCGCAGAGTTTCTCGTTGTCGGTGTCACTGCTGTTGGGGCTGCGGTATATACATACAACAAGTAGTTTATCTTGTTTATCTTTAGACGACGTTTTGGCCTAAATTGATTTTATTAATATTATGATGGTGTGAAATTATTTTAATGTTGCTCGATCATCTGAAACATTTGGAAGAAGGATATACATCCTAAAGACAAAGTGGAAGATAACAAGAAAACAGACTTTCTACACCAAATCCATGTAAGAGCTGTAACACCATTTACATTGTGGAAACAGGGAGGGCGCTTGGCACTAGGCTGGCGGAATATAAGAAACAAATTTATGGCATCACAACCAGACGTTTCACGCGGTAAAAAAGTCGGCTATAACAGACCATACCGACAGAAACATGTATCTTAATAACGTGTATATCAAAGGAGTGGACGGCCCTCCCCATGCCAGAGCTCCTCACCATAGCAACTGATCGACAGACAACAATGGCGAACGAAATATCGCAGCTGCAGCGTCGCTTATCCCCCCCTCGACGATCAAGTCGGTTAAGGAACTAAGTAGGTAAGTACGTATATCAAAACGGCGCCCATATTTTTTGCCCAAAAATCTATACTGGTCTGCACCCACAGAGAATCAAACTGGCTAAATAAAAAACGGGGCTCGTGAATATTCTGTTTGACTCGCCAATTGAATTATGTTTATTCGAACGGTATGTGAGAAAGTCAGATATATAAACGCATTTTCAGAAACTGTACTCCATCTTGTGGGTATAAAGAACTTTACTCATGTAATGTACAGTAAGATCATTAGTAATGAGTGATATTTTTACTTAATTCACAGTCAGTTTACCTTAATTGTTTCCCCGTGACGTTTCGGCTACTTTCAGCAGTTTTCCTCCGACGGCTGCCGCTAGATGGCGACACGGTAGTCCTTCAGCGCAGATATAGTAGTCACTCCTGTGTGTGACCCTATGGCTGCGTCCTGGATGGCTCTTCAAGAGATCGTCATAGATGTGTGAGAGTCGGTACCGGCCTTCGTCTCGATTGATGCTGTCCTTGGTTTTTCTAATGCAGATCGCTTCTTTAATGCCCCTTGTCCTCCAGTCCGACTCCTTGTCCACAAAGTTGACCTCCTCCCAGTCTACTATGTGAGTTTGCTATGTCATGTGGTCTTTGATGGCTGTTTCTGGTGTGGGGTTTGTTTGTTGATGCTTTCTCGCCGTCTTCTCTGTGTTCTCTGATGCTGGTGCCAAGTGTGCGTTTCGTTTCTCCGATGTGACATTGCACTTCTGACATGATATAGCGTACACTCCTTCGCACATCTTGTGTGGTTCCGCTTTGTCTTTTGGTCTTACCAGTGACCTCTTGATGGTGTTGTAAGGTTTCATTGCTGTGTTCACCCTTTATTTCTTCATGATCCGTGATGTGGTTTCGGATAATCCTTGGACATACGGAAGCACCACCATGCCTTTGCCTTTGACTTTTTTCACCGTCGTCTTCCTGATGTTGCCTTCATCATTTTGTTTCATCTTTCTCTGTAGCGTTCATGTAGTCCATTGTGGAAACCCACATCTCTTTAGGGCTTCCTTGGTGTGTTCTCTTTGTTTTCATTTGTCTTCCTCCTCTGTGAAAAGCGTTTCACAACTGTTTAGCAACGTACGAACCACTCCCATCTTCTGGTGCAATGGGTGATGTGAGGAGAAATGTATATATTGGTCCGTGTGGGTATAGTTTCGGAATATTAGAAGTTTTACCTCCCCCGATTCCTTTATGACTAGTAACGTGTCCAAAAACGGCATCTTTCTTTCTGCTTCCTATGTCTGCGCTGAAGGACTACTGTGACGCCATCTAGCAGTAGCTGTCTGAGGAAGACTGCTGAAAGCAGCCGAAACATCACGAAACAAGGTAAACTGACTGTGAAATAAGTAAAAGATATCACTCATTTGAACCTCCAGCAGGCGAGCGTAACGTGCGAGTGGGCTGCTATCGAGTTAGCAGGTCCACCAGGTATGACGCAGTCAAGCCGTGCAGAATGCGAAACGTCAGCAGGAGTAGTATGTACTCGATGCGCTGTTTAATCGGCAACCAGTGAAGCGCATTGACATTTTCAAGTGGTACGTTTAGTTGATCTATATCAATTTGATTATATGCTTTACAATATTCTTCTTTCAAATGTTATACCCAATTTGACCTAAATATTTCGTATTTTATATTTTCATTGCCATCACTATAATTAACATGACATGAATAACACATAGGAGACGTGAGAGTGGATTCCATTCTACTGAGATGTAGTGATACACAAATAGCTGAATGAACATCTGATAAACAGTTGTCAAAAGCATCAACATAAAAATGTGTTATTTTAGATAATGAGTTTATTGATGTCACTGCATAATCGACAACATGTTTTCCAGCTGTTGTATGACAAGTGAAATTACCAACAGCAGAAGCACTCCCAAATCTTCCATTTATAATTTTGAAATCCAAATTTCTGCACAACTCTGTAAGCTATAACCATTATTACTAACAACAACAACAGCGTTATATCTCTCTGTTGTAATATTAAAGCGTTCAAAATCTTACATGTCTCTGAACAAATCATTTTCGTTTAAGTCTACTCCATTAAGTGTATATTTGTTCCTGTAAATAAATGCAAACTATTACTACATTCATGCTTAGAACTGTGTACTATAAGAACTAAAATACTAAATTTAAAGCTAGTAGAAATCACGTTAGAAGCAATGCCTACTTCTTGCACGGCGTTTACTTCTGGCACGAGGCTACTCTCGGCCCCCTACAGCGGAACGCAGAATTTATGTGCATTCGCCAAGTGACACATCGTTTCCGCGGCGTGGCGCCACCGTCTGGTGCACAAACGAGACTCCGGATCCAAAAACGTCTTCTCGTTGTGACGAATGATTGGTTACCCTGATTGGTAACCAATTAAACATGCTTTCTAGCAATCTCGTTATATAAGAGTGTTACACTTTTACAGCTCATGCGAAACATTCGAACGAAATTCAAACTTCAATTACACTGAGGTAAATCACAAAATAAAACGGAACTGCAAACGGTAACATTTAGCTATGGTCAAATGTCATAATTGTAAATTGTTGTGTACACTTTCATTTTAGGGTGCCTTTTATTTTCTGTAACACTTATTCCTGGAGCACAGTGGTGCAATGGCTAGAACATCTGACTCTCAAACGAGAGAACCCGGGTTCGAATCTTGTGCTGCCGTTTCGAACGTTGGGCAAGTTCGTTCACTCTATGTTGCTTCAGTTCACTCAGCTGTATGAATACCTGGCTATAGATAGTGGTGAATATTTGTGTACGATAAGTTTTCGCGAATTAATAATTCAGTGTTAAAATTAAAGGGCTGAAGGCTTGTAATCCTTAACGGTGATCTTGTAAAAACTGTCGATACCTTGTCGACACCAACGGGACACCTTCGCTGTGTCACGGAAATGGAATAGTGTCCTTGTTCGTACAGCGGCTTAGTATTTTTTGAAAACGTTCCGTAGATTTAATAACAAGTTCTGTTTAACGATGAACTCTGTAATAGCTCATTGTTTTAGTGAAACGGCCCCCATACATTGTACAACTAGGCCTGGGTGGACAAACCGGTTGTTGATGACCACGTATACGCTGGATCACAGGCTCGTGGTTAGACTGCCGCAGTTCCAATGTCCAGGTACACCCGCTGACCATGCAGTGCATTCGCTATTTAAGTCACTGGAGAATGCCTTCACTGTTGAAGCATCGTGGACTGAGGTTCGTGCCATTCACCAAGAGGTTCTCTTGCTCGAGCCGTCCCTGTTGGAGCACGGGTGGATGGTCAGCCTATCTTTGCGCAATGGCGCAGTGGATAGAGCATCGGACTCCCAAGAGAGAGTTCCGGGTTCGAATCATGTGCTGCCGTATCGAACTTTGGGCAGGTTCGTTCACTCTGTGTTATTCCAGTTTACTCAGCCGTGTGAACGAGTACCTAGCTACAGACAGTGGTGGGTATTTTTGTGTAGTCTTCACGCATTAATTGCAGCGTGGCTGAATGTTTCCCGGGGAAGTCGAGATAGTGTTCGATTGAACAGGTCTGCCAGGGAGTAAAATGTAACACGCTTCGAGCAGTCCTAAGGACTAAATACTGCGGTATGTTAGAACTTACCTTTACTTTTAATTTGCTTTTGTATTGCCCGCCCTCCCCTCAGACACGCCATATCACAAGGAAGTCTTCTAGACAAATCGGATGTGTCGAATGTTTAGAGGAATACAATTAAGATTTTGTAAAGCTTGCGGGATGGCGCAATTTATAACATTCATCAATTGACGGTGACCTTGTTTGAACGCCGCTCCACAGAAACTGCTTCACCCCACAGCGCTATGTCACACACCATTTTGACGGGGAGAAATTGTCGTTTCATACAGTGTATAATTTGTCCGTAGTCGTGAAGTAGAAACACAGGCAGTGTAACTTTATGATGTTCGCGGCATTGTAAACTTTCGAATATTCGTCATTTGATGGGTGACCTTGTTTGACCTTGTCGTCACTCTTATCAATCCTGGATACATCATCATATCGTACACTGTCTTGAAGATGCGGCAATACGCTTTCCAACAATGTATGACTTGGCCATTTTCTAGTTAAATAAAGTAGCTAGATAGCCATTGTAATTTTAAGAGGTTTCGGAAGCGCCCAATTTCTAAAATTGATCGTTTGATGGTGACCTTGTTTGACATTAGATTCACGCTTACTGCACCACTTGGCAACTATACGACAGGCCCAGTTATGATCGGGAGATGCAGGGCTTTCCAATGATATAACATTTGGGTGTGTGTGGGGGGGGGGCATTTAAATCGGTATGTTAGGTGGTTCTACCGCTCGCCTAATAGCGTATAGCATGGCCCCGGGGATGAAAACACCAACACGCTAATTTTTGTTTAGTAGCAACTATTGATGCAATCGTAAATGCAGCATGTTGTATGTCAACGGTTGTGCGTTTCCGTGATGAATTACTGACTTTACGGCGTCTTGCCATTCTTGGTCGGCAAACTTTGCCCTGTAGTGCCGGAGTCGGAAGTTTCGCTTGAAGTCTAGCAGCTTTCTTTGCTAGAATGAAGGGCAGCTTGCAGGCAAACGTGTCTATTGCTGCTCTGTAGCACTGCAGATGCACAGTCTGCCTAACATGCGAGATAAATATAAAAATAACGAACTATATGGGACATAATAAATCAACAATGTCGCAACTTTTCACAAGTGATCAAAATGGCGGGCCACGTGCATGAAATAAAAATGGCGGTCCACGGTACTGCTTAACACTTTTAACCAAGTAACCGTTACAACGACGCGACATCTATAGAAATTTTCCCGGGATTTTGAAAATTCCGTAGAATCTACCAAAACATGTTTTGTCCGTAGATTGAAATAAGTATCAAAAAACCGTATAACACGGATATTTTCCGTAGTGTGGCCATCCCTGGGGCCATGTGGCTCATAACTTCTCCATCTCGCTCTGTCAACAGCTACATGTTTTGTTACATGTTGGTCTCTAACTTTGTCAACGGTGATTCGCCATGTTGTTTTTTGGACGACTCGCTCTTCCCCTTCCTTCAAGCATCCACGTCAGTGCCGTCGGGCAGTGGTTATTATCATTCCTTCTCAGATCCATGTTAATCTTCTCTTTTGTACTTCTACACTGAATTATTCTTCTACTATTGTTGTCTGTACGTCTTTGTTTGAAATTACCGCTGGCCATCTACTTTTGAGTAGCCTTTTTAAACAGGTGAAGTGAAATGTGTCGTCATAAAACACTAGTTTCTTGTATACATTTACAAGTATAGATTTTAATGATAAATATACAGTGGTCTAAGAGAAATATTAAGCAAACGAAATTGCGTCACAACAAAACCCAGCAACTTTTAATGTAGATATACATATGTAGCGTATTGTAGCCCGTTAGATGGCGACACTCGAATACTAGTGTAATAGTGTAATAGTGTAAGCAATAAAACGTAATATAATGACGGGCACGTTCTGTTGCACGATCACCGCGCTCCACTATCCAAAAACGATGTTCTACAAAATATGTAATCTTTTTTAAATATTCGGCGTGTCTTACAAACGCCATATTGTTGTGAATGCTCCATGTATGATACCATAGATGAGATATGTATAAGGGAATTCTATATTTAGTGGAATGTGCCGTTCACTTTGACGCGAATGCACACTTTGACAGGAAGTTGGCATCCGGTCAATGTTGTTTTCAAGAGCCCGACGTAAGCCCCGTGGCCGCAGTTGCTTTGTATATCATGGCTGATGACATTATCAGATTATGCCGTAAGCATTGTTATAAAGTACTAAGACAAATTGTAGAGGTCGTTAACGCGAATGTACATAGTTAGACCTACTGTTTTAACGACAAATTGATATAAATTTGGCAACTACTTAATACTACCTATAAATACCTAATATTAAGATAGGGTGTCAAGATCATGTATACGATTATGATTACGCCAAAGTATAGAAATTGATAATACAACATAAAAGAACTGCTTTCATAAAAAAAATCAAATATAATTTAACCTGCGCTTAAGAGAAACTATGATTAATTTTGTTATTAGAAATTCAAAAAAACGAGTATTTTTTGCATTCTCCTTAGTCCAGAAACCTCGCGTAATTCACACATTACGCTTGACAGATTACATTTATTTGTGTCGGTTGTGGCGCGTTGGACCAGTACAATGCCACGATGCGGTTAGAAAAAATAAAGTTACAAACATTATCTCCCCGCCCAGACATCCGTGGACGTAAGTGTAATGTCTGACTTCGATTGCGTGCCAAAATCACGGAGAATCACGCTGGAATAGTCATTATGGTAATGCTTGCACTCCGAAAGTCGCCACCCGCCAATGAGCTGCCGTGTTAATTCCTAATAACCAATCAAAGTCGTCCTTGTGGCCTCGCCCCCACACGTTTTAACGGAAGTATCTTAACTTTGTCGTTGCTCGGAGGTTTTGTATCCAAAAGAACCGAGGGAACACGGCGAAAGGTAGACCCGAGAAGACAGGTATGTATATCTACCTTAACAGCAATTTAATATAAATGAGGAAAAAGACTAAATATCGTGATAACTACGATCAATTCATTCGTGTTTGTTCCGTTTAAGTTAGACGGCGATATAACTATAGTAAGATTTGTGAAACAAATATTTAAAATTATAAAAAATACTAATGACTTAAGATGTGCTCTTGGCTGTAATTGGTAGTCATGAAAAAGAAGGTAAATAAACAGTAGTATGATGCTTCTTTTGTGTCTGTTGCTGGTGGAGCTGTTTCCAAGATCAGCAAATTGAGGACATCGGCATGGTTAGTGCGAAGATAGGTTTTCTAAACCAACGTTATTTTCGTGTAGCGTCATGCCAAGATCTACGTCTTGCAGTTGACGTACTCATGCGCAAATTGTCGGCTTGTCTTACGTTGATTGATGAACTCGACATGTTTATTACTTGATAATTATAGTCGGCTTCTCGAATTGTAAGCCAAAACATTGTTTCACCATGCATTTCCAAGTGCTAGAGATTCACAGGTATCGCATCGTCTCCGTCGTCTCCGCAGTCAGCTGTTCTCTGTCCATAACCCAGCCGCCGCCGCTTCAGAGCCGCTCTGCCGGCGTAATACATTCACCACCTCCGGGAAATTAACGTGCTCGTTATCAAATTGTTCTCGCTTTCCTGCGCGCGCCACGAACCGACAGTACCGTCCCTCGTACGGCGTTGGGGTCCTACACGGCGGCTGTTCCTGGATATACGCTCGCTCTCCGCGCCAGTCACTCGCACGCTGCATGTGCGTCTGACTAGCCTGTCTCCTACTCAGTTGGCGGTTCTGTCTGGGCAGTCTTCGCTGCTACTCGAGTGATTGATAGCGGAACGCTGAGGTTGCAGCAGTGCGACCGAGATCCGTTTTTTCTACGGCTTTTTTGTTGTCCGCAGCCACGTATTCTGGACTTAGATGGTGTGTATGGATTGACTATAGCGGCAAGATTGATAGTCGATGGGTGCGTTCTCCGTCCTATGGTGCGGAGATACGGACATAGGACACAATGGAGCAGCGCACGAACGCACACAGGTAAGTGAACATGCCGTGCCGACGACTGTCAGTGAAGCCGAGCTCGGTCGGCGCTTCCTGGCTGTTAGCACGTTTCGGATGAGACGTATAGATCATTATGGCATTTTCTTTCCTAGCGTTAATTGCCGCCTTTGACGGCGCGATACAACGTACGTATCCGCGCAGAGGAATATCGAGATAGTTGTCAATACGTAGCGCCATCGTTGCTGGCACATCCACGAGAAACATTCAACTGAAAAACATGCAAATATTTACACCAAGTCCTTATATCAGATAAGCGCATGATCTAATTACACCATATACGTAGTAGAACACCTGCACTGGTGACGTAATGGGCTCCTAGTAGAAACATCACATATTATCGCCTTATTATTGCTAAATGTTTACTACGTCTTGTGCTACAAAAGCGGGAAGTCATTTCCAACTACATGGCTAACATGTCTGTTACATGTTTGTAAATTATATAAGTAATACACAAACCGAGATGTATGCACGCCATAAACTTGTACGCACCCAGTAAATACGGCTCAATCAACGCATGAATCATCACGTCTAAAAATGAAGACTTACAGAATGGTTCGTCTTCCATTACGCACAGGAATGCTCGTAGCATAACGTTACAGGGAATATAGGTCTACAGCAGTGTTCGTTGATTAACCGACTTATCCTGCACACCGTGGGGAGTTTCTATAATTAAAATGCCAAAATATATTGTTTTGTTATTTCTTACCTCAAAGGTAAAATAAAATGTATAAAACGTGAATTTGTGGGTCTAATCAACCACCCGATGAACACAACCGTTATATTTCACATGCAAAGGTGCTGATTTATATTGATCTGTCTCTAAGTGCAGTAAACCGGTCTAAACATGACGTACAATATACATATTTAATTTCGTTGTTTTACAACTATAAAGAAATGAAAGATGTCCACGTTTTGTAAGGACATTATTGTTGTGTGTTCCTTTAACACAATCTTCCAACGGGACCAAAAGAAACATCCTATACATGCTTTCGTGGCAAATACGGGCACCACATAGTTGGTAACATCATCTGGTGAAATCAGTAGATGTGTATGGTAGAGATGAAGGAAGCGCAATGACCATGTAACCATGTAGGTCCTGCGATTGGAGCTAGACGTCCTGCATGGGCTGGTGGGTGAATAAATGGCATGTGCAAGGTTTGCGTGATAGAATCGACGGCGTGGTGCTTTATGGCTTCTGTAGGTGTACGATAGCATTGAAGACAAAAGAGAGGCTTGTGTACCTTTCGGTGCAATGTCATTTGACCAATAGTATGCCATTCGCTAGTTATTACACGTACGGTCGATGTTCGTGGAAGTGTTAACATTATATTTTTGACATGGCATAGCCAGTTAGCGAATACATCATAACGTGCCGTCTAATTCTGAGAAAAACACTTTTAGCTTTCCTAGAAAAACGCTAACATTTTGAAAAAAGATAAAATAACATGGAAGCAGCCTACTATTATTGAGCACTGATACTCGTGACGAGAGGCCAACGTCATCACAGGAATGAACAGCAGGAACGTTGTACGCCCTCTGACGGGCTACAGCGCTGCAGCGTTGACTGACGTCGACAGACGTTGACAGATACTCGCTGGTGCTAATCGATTCAACACGATCTCAGGGGTATTACTGATAATCTTTAATCCACCTGACTTCCGTATTATTTGTTCGTGTATTTTTATTGCAGCTGTTCATGTGTTGTAAACATTAACGACTTGCAAGAACATATGTATATATATATATACATAGAGAGAGGGGGGGAGGGAGAGGGGGAGAGGGGGGAGAGGGGGAGAGAGAAACGTGCGGTTAGTGTATGCGTTTTCTAGTCATTTTGCTTATATTTTATTTATTCTCCGTGTTTCGTACTCACTTGTTACAAACGTATTTGACACTAACTTGGCACCATGATTCAACAGTGACTTCCACCATTGATGTGAGCATGATTCAACAGTGACTTCCACCATTGATGTGTGCATGATTCAACAGTGACTTCCACCATTGATGTGTGCATGATTCAACAGTGACTTCCACCATTGATGTGTGCATGATTCAACAGTGACTTCCACCATTGATGTGTGCATGATTCAACAGTGACTTCCACCATTGATGTGTGCATGATTCAACAGTGACTTCCACCATTGATGTGTGCATGATTCAACAGTGACTTCCACCATTGATGTGTGCATGATTCAACAGTGACTTCCACCATTGATGTGTGCATGATTCAACAGTGACTTCCACCATTGATGTGTGCATGATTCAACAGTGACTTCCACCATTGATGTGTGCATGATTCAACAGTGACTTCCACCATTGATGTGTGCATGATTCAACAGTGACTTCCACCATTGATGTGTGCATGATTCAACAGTGACTTCCACCATTGATGTGTGCATGATTCAACAGTGACTTCCACCATTGATGTGTGCATGATTCAACAGTGACTTCCACCATTGATGTGTGCATGATTCAACAGTGACTTCCACCATTGATGTGTGCATGATTCAACAGTGACTTCCACCATTGATGTGTGCATGATTCAACAGTGACTTCCACCATTGATGTGTGCATGATTCAACAGTGACTTCCACCATTGATGTGTGCATGATTCAACAGTGACTTCCACCATTGATGTGTGCATGATTCAACAGTGACTTCCACCATTGATGTGTGCATGATTCAACAGTGACTTCCACCATTGATGTGTGCATGATTCAACAGTGACTTCCACCATTGATGTGTGCATGATTCAACAGTGACTTCCACCATTGATGTGTGCATGATTCAACAGTGACTTCCACCATTGATGTGTGCATGATTCAACAGTGACTTCCACCATTGATGTGTGCTTGCTGCCGACTCGCGTGTCGTTGTTCACAACTTAATTTACCCCTTTTCCATGTTGTAACTTTTTCACGGTGCAATGTACGACTGGCAGCATTTACTGGCACTTTATGCGCATACGCCTTGGACACGGAAGTAAATACAGATGTGTTCTTGAGCATGCACATGTCGTGTTCCTCTAGTGTGTACACATACTTGTAGTAGTATTATAGAGTAGCATGTGTATGCATTCGCTTATAGAACACGCGTTAATAACCACTATTTTACACGGAGACACTTCGTACATACTTAGTTGTTGCTAATGATGTATATTTGAAACCCGTCACTACAAAGCAGAAGGAAGCGTCCTTTCGTCAGAGAAAGGGGTAATTCAATTACTGTTATACTGCGTGGTTGTCATAGTTACGGTTATACTGCGTGGTTGTCATAGTAAGTGTTTGCGCGTAGAAGAACTACGAAAATTAATGCTTTCTTAACCAGCCGTGTCGTTGCCATTGCCAACCGAATATCTATTACGTTACAGAAAGGTGATTGATAATTAGGTTATTCGGCACAGAAACAGTCAAAATTTGATCAACGTGTTATTAAAAGATTAGGGCTATTGTGTAGCTATTGATTTCAACATAAAGGCATCTAGCCAGATTGTATAATTTGTCTTCTAAAGTAACGTTGTATTACACAAACTTTAAAAACAAGACACGTGAAACTGAAAACAATAACAGGAAATTTGTTGGCTCAGCATTTGCACTCGTATCCTTCGTTTCCGATGACTGTCACGAAAACTGTTTTTGGTCTCTATTATAGAGAGGAACACTTGAAATAATATTGTCTAGGGTATAGTTTCGGAATCGTGCAGACGGATGAATTTGTCGTGACTTTGATTCTAAAAGTTCAACTAAACGTGGCACTATTCGTATGTAAGCACAGCCAACACAATGATGTAATTTATATTCTTCTCCTCAAATATACATAGCAATACACTAACGTACATTGGATTAAAAGATTCAATCGCTACGCGATTGATTACACCGTTTATGCTTGAAAGAAGAATTTACTTAAGTAGATGTCGCATATATATATATACATATATATATATATATGTGTATAAATTTATATATAATTTATATGCTTAAGTAAGACAAGTAATGAGTATTAATGTTTATGCAAAGATTAATAATGTTCAATGTAACGAATGATTCACCCGGGCGAACGACACATTTGAGGTTGTAGGCAGTAGACGACACAGACGAGTCGAAGGTTTGCTCAGTGCAACGTTAACGGTGTCAGACGATGACTCGCGAATCGACCGCTGTCGAAGCTGGATTCCCGAATTCAACACAGTAGTTGAGAGCACGAACGCATAGTTTTCTTCTCGAATGGTCTATCGCTGTTCGTAACGAGACCCGAACTTCATGAACACGATGATACTTGACTGACGGTAGAGACGATTTTTTTAATGCTTTTTTCAAATGCATATGATCTTATTCTTGAATAGATCAACGATTATTTAATTAATAATTAACGGTATACATTCACAATAAACTCTAACTTGAACATAACTCGGGCTATTTTGCCCTCTCGCTACCTTTCGCTTTTACATGTCTTTACCCCATGGCCCATGGTGTCTTTTACATGTCTTTACCCCATGGTGTCCTGTATATGTCTTTACCCCATGGTGTCTTTTATATGTCTTTACCCCATGGTGTATTTTACATGTCTTTACCCCATGGTATCCCAGCTTCGAATGCTTACTAACGTCTTTTTATACCAACAGTTAAAACCGGTAAAAGTCAAATCACAACAAACATACGTCATAACAGCGCAAAAACCGATGACGCGCGCACGCTAAACTGCAGATTTCCCTTTGTGATCACGTTACGTGGCAGAGGTTACGTCGGCTGTATTTGAACAATTGAGGATTCATGGAAATTTCGTTGCTATTTCACGATTTCTCGTGACAGACTGGTTGGAAATGTTGTACATAAAAACCCGTCACATTGCATTTTATTTGCAGTGATCATTTAAAAATTGCAAAGCTATTATTTGGACCGGCGACCCAGCCATTTTCATTTTTATATTAACATGGAACTAGCATCTTTTCTTGTTGCTGTTTGCACATGTGTTTGTGCTTATTCTTCAAAGTTTGTGAGACGCAACTGTTTAAATACTTTAGTCGTCATTTCACTGAACAAAACAGGAGTGGTCTTACTTCAATGAGCAATGTTGTATAATGATTTTCTGGCGTTCCGTTGTTGGAGTAATGCATGTTAAATGATCCGGCACGCACACTCGCGCACGCACGCACGCACACACGCACACGCACTCACACACACACACACACACATGTTGTTAGTATATAAGATTTAAAAAACAGGATATATAAATATTGGGAAAATATATGGGCTAATTACACAAAACTAACCAGTAGCCTTGCAAATACCCAGTACTTCTAAGCTTACATTATCCTAAGTATGCTTCAAAACAGCGAGGACGAATCTGCCTTGATACGTCACTTGGTTGATTCTGTGATCAGCAGTCGTACCGCGAGGTGCCGTGTCTTCGTGACAAAAGCGACGTCTGTCCGTCCACTAATGATCGTCCGCTGAAAGCGCCCGTCCCCACACACGACCGCTTAGCTCATTTTCGCACTAGACCCAGTTAGTAGCGCACACCGGAAGGAAGTGGTGACTGCGTCATTCGTCTGCGCATGCGCTCAACAGACGCATTCGTCGCGAACGTCGACCCCGCGTCGACCACCGACGATGTATTCAAGATGCAGCAGTTAGGCACAATAGACGGGTATAGGTCTATGTTGTTGCTATAAACATTGCCGCATGGTATGCCTACCGTGTTTTGTTGCGAACGTGTTTCGTAGTAAATTGGCAGCAGAAGTTCTTATAATATAAGGAGTCACACTTTTTATCATACGTTTCGATCATCGTTGTTATATTTTGACTTCGTACGCGACACAACCTAATTATAACTCTACTTTAGTTTCATAAATCACGCATAGGGGAGACCGGGAATGTCTGTCGCATTTTATGGTTCGTTCTTGTTTTTTTATTTGTCACAACAATTCCATAAGTTTTGTTGTTGCCAAGATTGAGTACACGTTTTGTATGGCATTGTATTATAGCTACAATGTTTTCATGTAGCAATTAGACCATGTGGGTGACTATTGTCATTGCTGTGTCGTCTTGTACATGTTCCGTTATTCTGCACTAAACTGTATTAGTCAAGGGTGATATTTCATTCTTCTACCATCAATCCTCGACAGATTTCGCTCAATCACGGCTTTCCACTATTGCATAGTTATTATCAAATCCGAACCTCTGGTAAGATGTATCTGTTATTCCTCCAGGGCCCTAGCCCCATCCTTCCTAGACGCCTAGGTCACCAAATACAGCACGTTTAGATGTATCATCATGCCAACATTAAAAAAGCACTTGCAGTTGGCAATAATATTGCCAACCGCGAAGCGGCGTTGCTTTGGGAAGAAATGGCCTCCTCCCGTGCGCGCAGATACACTGTGTTTTTGAAGTTGAAATATTATTCGATGCGTTCTGTGGTTCGACAAATCCATAGACGTCACATGCATTACTGGCGATATTTCGTGCCTTGGGCTATGATGGAACGGAACTTAATACTTTGTATATAAATAAACACTTTTTCTGATAGTTTGAGAAGCTATATGATTGATGTACTAACGCAGTAGGCGGTAGAAGATACCAGCGATAGGCAACTGTCGCCTGAATCGATCGAAATGGCTGAGTTGGTTGTGCCTAAACTGCATGAGAACTGATATTGGATTATGCAGTGTCCGCTTTAAAAGTTAAAAAGATAAACTACCATTTGTAAAAAAAAAGGTGTGGTAGTAATGTAATGTAATGTGATAGTGTATGGGATATTTTGATTCACTGAAAGTTTGTATTTAAAAGATGGATGATCCCAGAATGCAACATTAATATGCAGAACTAAGAATATAACTAAAACCTACTGAATGTGATCATGGAGAGGAATCTGGGAGAGTAAATCATCTTCTAGAATGCTCTTTCCTATCAGGCTTGCCAATCACACAATCTGTGACTTTTCAACTCATGAGCCAGACCCCGTATTTGCAGTTGTCGTGTAGCGATACGAGAGAAGATGGTATCGCTCATAGCCATTATGCAATCCGTCACGTTTCGTTAATGTCACATATATACACTCATACACGTTTAAATTAGCATATCAAAGCCAGCTGTCTTGCTATACGCATGGATACAGTTTCAGTTGAACTAAACATAGAATTTCGCACGCAAACGATTTTGTAGATATTGCAGGCGTGTACCGGAAGTAGGATTTGTAATTCTGGTAGGACATACGTACCCACTAAATGGAATATGCATCGATTATAATTGGTTAACCGATACACCGCTAGCTGGGAGGTTCATATACTACATTTTCTTAATTGTTCGATTTCGAAGTTCAACTAAAATTAGCAATGTTATACTTCATATTTCAATACAGATTGCTGCTGTTTACGTACGGTGAAAGATCACAATAATAGGGCAGAATACGTTTTTGTGGATCTTACGTTTAACAAACCGAGATGTTATTTATATATTCAATATTAATAAGTTAACGTTGGTATATTGTAAGTACATCTTCGAGGCGGCTACGTCTACTCGCCTTTTTCTATGTCCATACACTTTCTTAGGACATTGGCCATTGACCATCTGTGTTTTATAAGCAAGGTTTTTCTTTAGTGGTTTGTTCCTCTATACGTTGGTGTAAACAAGTAAATACTAATACATTCACCAGTGTGTTTTACATGCAATGTTCCATAAACCAATCGTCCAGTTAACCAATAGAAATCGTATATTCAGTTAACGATGTCGTCATAAGACAGCCTCGTACAACGCCATTCCCCCTGTGCCGTCGAGATGAGGCTTTCGTATTCAGCGCAACAAAAGTAAGGGCATTGCCATTTGGAAGAATCGATGAAGTAAATTCGTAAGGCCAAAGCGTTATCTGGTGTCAGTTGCTTTTCCTGTAAATTCGACGCACCGCAATCGTACGTTAAATGCCACTATTACTTGCGCCACGACTGTTTTTTCTACGTGATTAACTGCCCTTTAGGGCGTGAAATCCGACCGGCATGTTAACGCAAAGCTGGGAAACACATTTATAAATTGGCTCACTACTTACTCAACAAACAGTACACGGAATTTCTTGCTAGGGTTTTCTGCTGTGGATTAATAGATGGATGAGAACGGATACGAGCGTCGCCTTGACTACTGTTGTTAGGGGCAACATATGCTCTGAATGATAACTGACAACCATTGTCAGGGATAATAGACGCTCCGACTGACAGCTAATTACCGTTGTCAGTGGCAACACACACTCCGACCCATAGTTAACTACCGTTGTCAGGGAAAACAGACGCTCCGAACGTTAACTAAATACTGTTGTTAGGGGCAACATAATATTATATGCTCCGACCGATAACTAGCTACCGTTGCCAGGGGCAATAGACGCTTCGACTAATAGCTAGCTATACCGTTATCAGGGGCTATGTACACGCTCTGACTGATAGCTGACTACTGTTGTTATGGGCAATAGACACTCTGGCCAATAGCTCACTATTTTTGTCAGGGAAAACACGCTCCGACCGATAGCTGGCGAAAGATGCAACGAAAGTTAGCGAGAGAGCTGAAATATTCGTGAAGTGAACCCCACCAACCCACAATAGGTCAAACAACTATTTGTCCTAGAAACGCACTTATGGTTTATTCAGTATTCTCCTCGGTATAAATTGGGACGAACGGTGTCTTCGATCCCGGTCGCAGACACACGTCTTTGAGCGGCCGACAGACTGAGCCACGATATATCTGACGACTGTCACTTGCATTGAGTTGGTGTCTGTGGTAATTCGATTGCGTCTGATCAATCGAAGACGACAATGTCCATTGATAGGATCACGCTCCCATGTTGCAACGTAATAAGACAACTTTGTCGACGCCTGCACAGTGCGGTAACTCAATAAATGTCAGTCGACGATTGTACTAGCGGAAAGGTCAGTCGGCGGGCGTGTTGGATGGACGGCGGGCGGCGTGTTGGACGGGTGGCGGGCGGCGTGTTGGATGGACAGCGTGTTGGGCGGATGGCAGGCGGCGGTCGGCGGTCAGCGGGCGGCGGGCGGCGGGCGGCGGGCGTGTTGGACGGGCGACGAGAGAACAAAAGGGGAAAGCGCCGGGCTTAAGATTGTGAAATCCCCTTGGCAGGGATTGACTTGGGATCGTACCATAGTTGTCACTCCTCGTACATTCTGCAATAGGGACTCCACTGCAAAGTACTTCTTTTGTCAATTGAGAACACCACTTTGCATCATATTGAGCTCTCATGTTATGTCTAAACATGTTTAGACAGCAAAGACATTTCACAAAAAGCGCCATGTTGAGCCCCCGTAAAAATATATTGTGGCAGCCCCTGTGCGACCGCCCCGACTGCCCGGCCCTAAATCCGGCACTGCGGAACAGACGGCGAGCCAACGACCGTGTTTTGGTGGAAGAGAGAGCTCGGGCACAAGGGCCGAGGTATGCCCGACCACGACAGCTGAGTGTAACGGACGAACTATCAACACACACACGTGCGCTGGCTCTGTACGACAAGGCGCGCAACTGTGGTTGATTAGCAATGGACAGTTGCAATCATAACTCACGACGTGAAACGCTGACAACCTGGTCATTCCTATTAATTAAAGTACACTGCATGAGTTCGATGATTGGATTCTAATACTGTTGGTAGGTTATAATCGACATCATCGTCGTCGTCATCAATAACCGAAACATTTGGTTGTTAGACTATTTTAAATAAAATAAAAACAACATTGTTTGCTCTTTTTGGTTACTCGAACGAATTAACGGTTATTGATTTCGAAACATACATTAATGAAGATAGTATATAATTTCATGCGTGTATCTAATGATAATGTTTTGTGGTGAACGTGACATAAATGCTCTTGTATGTTTATCGATACATGTGTATTTTTAACTGTATCAAAGCATCACGTTCACAACATCTCAACACAATCGTTATGTTTAGCCCACCCCATGCACCGAACGGGTCACTGCGGAATCTCAACGGATCACGCATTAATAGAATGTTCTTAAGACTATGCTAACTATGTCGAAGGTATACTGCCCGCCAAACTGAGTTTAGTAACCTCGTAACAACGGTCGCATTTTGAAAGTACGACCACGGGTACATGTTCAAATAGTAAACAAACACATCCAGTTTCAAAACAAGCTTTATTGGAAATACGGCCGAATCGGGCAGAGTTAACTGCAGTGCTCCTTGATGTTCAACTTCCCCACGTTCAACACAGCAGACTTCCTGTTACAATTTACTATGCCCGCTAATTCCGGGTAGACGAACAGTCTATGTCCCTTTAACGTATCGCGTACAACACGTATTTGTACCAATGCACCGTGTTCTCCACACAGGTGAGTGTATCGCGTCAGGTGCGTCGTGTTGTCAAGTGTTAGATCCGTTGTTACTTTCTAATCGATATCGATGCCATCCAATATCCGTCTAATCGCCTATGCTGCTCAGTACGCGGCGCCCACAACCGCACTTCCTTGTATTCGCGGAAATTGGATATTTGTAATCGTGCGATCGTCAAACGACGACGTTAATGAGGATCCGCTCTCACCAGACATGTACGACAGAAGTGGCAGATGCCATAAACCCACATATGCTCCGGGCTACAAAAAAAAACTTCGCAACCAATATCGCACGACCGGACATCATCAATCGTAGAAAAAGGTGAACACTTGAATGGATTTACGTTGGCAAGAAACTGTCTGACCCAAATCGGCGGTGGAGCCGGGCGGAGGGATATGAAATACTCCCGTCGTTAACGTGTGATTTGCTGCGGCACGTTCTCAGCGAATAGTTTTCAGGTGCGCGTTTCATCTGATAATTACTTGTCTGCATGTGCCATAAGAGAGATGCCTCGGTTGGCGCGTAACCATAGTAATCGGAATAACGTTGCAACGCGTAAGGTGCCCGTGGTACGCCGAAGGAAGACATTCATTGCTTTGCTACCAGACCACACACAATGTATTGCGTAATTCTACAACTAATCGACAAAATGCTTCGAGTATCGTGGACGTAAAAACGTAATGACACATCTTAAGAACAGCAAATACTAAATGGTATATCATGAGAAAAGTTAGGGAAAAACAAGGAGGATTTATATGTCATGTAAGAAGAAGAAGAAAAACATATGATGAAGAAGTCTTGTCACAGAAAACCTTCGCCGACCGCACCGTTCTGGGTGCAGCGGGGCACGGTTGGACGACGCAGTGAAGCTGGTGGCCCGGCGTGTATAGTGGAATAAAATCAGAGATAGGTCTACATAAGCTCAGGCGCAAGATGGTTCATAAGCCGGAAGTTTATGACGATTCGCCATCGAATTAGCAACGGGTGTAGCGCAACCAAGGCAGGCGTGATGTGGGGATGATCGCGGGGTCCCTGCTACGCATAGACAACATTTCAGACCAGGCCCTCATCTTAACGCTGTTGGTTCCCCAGTCACCTTGTTGACGACTTGAACATTAATACAGGCTATTGATGCTGCCACATCCGCCCTGAATACAGGCATCCGTGGGTAGTATTTATAAACGACCAGTGACATGTAATGTTCAATAACATACGAAGTAAAGGTCACACAAAATTATTGTAAAATTATACTGCATTTACTAAAAATAAGTAATAGTTCAGCTACTGGTAACATCTTCACCGTACTGGTTTTATTGGCAGAAACGTGATTGGAATGTTTGATATTGCGTACTTCGCCGAAACCTGGTAGGAGCAAAACATGAATTTCTCACGAATTCTATGGGAGAGGTTCACTGGGAGACTTTTATAGGAGGACAGAGAACTGGCGCCTGCCAAACGCAGGAAACGAAGCATGTGATTAACGTAATCGGGACCCGGGTAAGGTTCAAACAAATTAACAAGTAAGTCGTTCAAGATACTGCTGTTGTACGCGTGGAATTAGCATGACGTTTCCAGTAGGTCGTTAATATCTAAGCCGAATTCACCCGAAATGTTTATTCAAATCAACTGTGTATTCATTGTAAACTGTCCAACGTCATTCAAACGTCATCGTTGTTTTCAACTACCACGCCTACATTTCCATACCGACTTACCATGAACCAGCAATGACGAATCTGCATGCTTTCATGGACAAAGTCCTTGAATAAAAAAGGCTGCCATGTTTAGCAGCAAACGTCTCCAAACGCACTTGTAGATTATATCTTGAGAACTGTCGTATATGAAGTATCATTGAGTTTCTGGTATTTGTTTTGTCAATTCAGTGTCAATAGCATGTTCCAGTGCATCCGGCGTGCCCGGTCTATCAACAAATGTGTCGTGTCTTTGACCGGTTACCTCTTCGTCGTCTGTGTAAATAAGTGACGTCACCCGGTGACAATCTAATCCAGGTGCTGGTTTCACGTGACCACTGACACAGTACCATCATCTCGTCACCACAGTGCTACTAATTCGTTATCCTAGTTCCACTAAAGCACGTCATACTATTACCACTAACGCGTCACCTCTGTACCACCAGAACGTCATCGTAATATTATTAATCTTGTTTAAATTTAGACATGAGCTTTTTGTGTGTCACTGCGTTGTTTACCTCTGACCTTCAAACCCACGACTGAAGAGAAAACACGCAACAGAGTGCAAACGCTTGTGTCCGTCAACAGCTGGCATACGTCATTGTCACTCAACGTTCGGTCTGCGTTTTCGTTTGGTTAAACAATAATGTTGTATCCATAAGAGACGGTCTGTTTTCCAATACCCTTTGCGTACATCCTTCCTTCTGGCTCTACCGAGGAATTCAACGAGTTCTACCTGTTCATAAAAGTCTATGATATGTTAGTTTGTAAATGTCTCATTAATAGGAAATGCTCTCAAAACATCGATGTACTACATTATAATTTAATAACTCGTTTAACCTCAGTCCCTTCCTTTCCTCGGCCACATAAAACTTTGAATTACATCGCCTGTTGACGTATCGATGCACCATGTTAAATGAAGCAGTAGCTTACCTCACCCCCCCCCCCGCCATGTAGCCACGTTCTACTAGTTTATATCACACCTTGGGGTCGGTTAGACAAAGCATGTTAGAAACAACCTCATCTCATTTACTTAAGCATGTGTAAATACTTTCAGACACTGTTACAGTAGTTCCAACGAAAAGTTGCAAGTCCGTGGAGTAATTTATTCATTCATTCTGTTTACTTATTTGGATCGCAAGAGTTTTATATTCATGGAACTATTACTCACATCCGTTAATATTTTGATTTTCGTTGGGTGATGTTGACATGAGTTTAAACAAACATATATAACCGAACAACTAAATATATCATATCAATTTGTGTATGCGCCCATCATCGGGTGTGCGAGCATTTCACTGCAATACGAAAATTGGTTAAACAGGATACTTGATATAAAGACATTGCGATACAGTGTTCACCAAAGGCAACACTTGAGATAATCTGTTCGAGTGTCCTGTCTCGTCTGCAACAGGTGATATTGCATCACGTGACTCGCTCTCTGCATGAGGTCATGACGACGTCATACTGTCTCGCTCATCGCGGACAACTGTGACTGTAGTTGGTGGATGTATTGTTAGATACCACCGAAATATCAGATGTTACGCATTCGTCGTGCTCGGGGGGCAGCGCCAACACAATCGGTTCGTATACCATAGAACATATCATTTTATGCGCAATGGCTGTGCACGCCTCGTCTCTTGAGTCTTGTAGCACTACTGCAGTTCCTCGTAAATAAAAAACTAAACAATTTAAAGCTTACTATTTACTATCTTTATTTTACTCTGAGCTACATTTGTATGTAAGAACCGAGACGAGAATCAATCCGGGAGCAAATTCATGTGTTATCTTTCTGTTGTGGCGTGATTGTGATTGGTAAATCTGCCGAATCGTGAAAAAAAAATGCTTCGACCAGTCGTGATTAGCAATGTACATGTATGTGCATTCTGGATACAATTCATACTAACTTGAAACGTGCGTTCCCCGGAACTTCAAGATGTTCTATGTGCGTGTGACGTGTTCTTAGATACAGGTGTTAGGCTATGTTCCTCGGGGTATGTGAATGTTCCACGTTTCCACGAATTCTAGTGCGCGTGACGTTTCCTTGAGTGCTAGACTAGTGACTAGCGACGCGAACTTGTCCTTGCCGCCATCAGTAACGATTGTAAAATCGTTGAGAATAATCTGCGTCGACGACTGTTGTTGCATGTCTCCGCCCGTAATATGCAGGTAATCCGCTCACTAATCCGAACGCAGCTGCGTCGCACATGCAGCATTGTTCCAGGAAACGTCTGTTGTCGCGAAGGCAGTAGTACTGGTTCCGGATATTCGGGAGAAAAAATGAGTGACAAAAATCGATTTATTGGAGAGACGTTTAAAGGTCCTTCGTCAATTCGATTGTTTCGTTAGTCTCGTGTCAGACTAATTTTGCAAAAACTGAGCCTGTATTATATCCTCTGCAATATGCTAACTCGCTTGCACAAATGTGTTATTTAGTTTTGGGTGAAACCATCGAACAAACTATTGATTTATTTCTTACCGGGTCTTGTCAGAATACGGCGAAAATTACCACGTATTATCCACATACATTAATTTATTATATATTGTATTTGTTTATATACTTTTTGAAATGTCATTTAACATGTATTGTTAATGTATTATGATACTTGTGAACGGAACATTAGCCTCATATTTGAGGTATATAAATAGTGTTATTATTATTATTATAAACTGCTGCTATTAAAAATAATTACCACACAAATATGTTTTAATCAACCACATTTAAAGTATTCGGAATATTCGTAAATTACGTTTGTATAAAGTAAATTTTAACATATTTGTTCTTCGCGTTAACGCCAGTTACGTTAAGCGTCCCCCAACTGATCGGCTCTCCTTAGAACAATCACAAAAATAACGTAACGTCATGAACAAGCGATTTACCTCCGTCAAACGTACGGTACAAACCCTAGAACTAGTCAGAACGCTTAACCAACGCTGAATGTTGATAACAATAAAGACAGTACTTTTCTCATGAAGGGTCGTAGATTCATGCTTGAAAGTGTGGCGCCCGAAGTGCATATCGTCTGGGAGAAAAACGTTTGTTAAATGTCCGTCACGTGATCCATCAACGCCTGGTGATGATCAATTTTGTCTATGGATATACGAAATTGTCGACAGCTTTTCACGAGTGTATTGACGAAGAGGACTGATATGTTTTAATGTATAACAGACAAGTGGAACGAAGTACAAGCGAGTCATCGAACTTCCGGCTAATTATTACTACCCCTGTTTGAGAGGGTGATACCGGGTATTGGAACAAACGAGGTCGCTTTAACTTTCATAATTTCAGCAAAAAGTGTCTACGTCTCAATTTACGACTTCAAATGGGTTGTCCGGGTTTTCTGCATTCGCAAATACAAATTTGTTTATTTTTACTTGGACGTTCGTGTTTTGACAAAGCTCGGTGTGACGGAAAGAACATGTGTTTATTCATTTCTTCTCCGATTTATGGTTTCTCTTTTTTCGTATGAAATAACATCATTAAGTAATGTATTAATAAAACCGTCATCGGTCGGAATTCTGTTTAGTTTGAGATGTCAGTGTGTTGCAAAATATTATGGGAAAGACATTATATATATTTGATCTATGGCGTGCCTAATCTTTGTATTTTTGCTCCAGTGTCGTTGCTTGAAAATGGTGTGGTCCCGTCATGTTAGACCTATCACCACGTCGGTCTGGTTGTCTAATATTTTTGTGATTGTTTCTCGCAATTTATATAACTTTACGCGTCTGTCTCGTCCTATCAAGCAAACAGTCATTCATATTTCCAATGTTAACATAATTGATTCTTTCGACTATTTGTAGATTTGAGAAACTCAGCCTTAGTACCATTATTTCTTTCTTTTTCCTCCCATTTGATCCTTTCCGGTGTGTGGCCATGCCACGTGATCTGTTCTCTCTCGCCGAGTCTTCTCCACGTGTCACGATTTTCTATTCTTCTCTCCGTCTCTCAGATGTATAGTTCAGCCCTTTCGATATATCTCTTAACATTACCTCGCCATCTTAAGTGTGATCTTCCTCGTCTACTTTCGCTACCCTCTTCTGTTGTCCATGGTGTCCTTGTCAATATCTCCTCACTCAGTCTCTGCACATGTCCTGTCCGCCACAGCCTGCTCCAGACTGCCTTCATATTCAAGTGTTTCGTCATTCATTACGATAGTCTATCTTCTCTTATTTCCCCATCTAATTTATATATTTGTGTGTCAACTTTATTGCCTAGAATTAGAAATAAAACTATAACGGCGAGTGCGAGTTGTTTACGTATTCATCATATTTTACGTCTGTAAATATGTAGCGACACAAGTTACCAGTGTAAATTTGTTCAGGGGAAATGAGGGCAGCAGTATTGACAGACAACTTATGACATACGATGAGCTTTGTTCGCTGGCTAGTCGACAACGCCCTCTAGTGAACATATCTCCTGAGTCACGTACGTGTAATCATTGTCGTAGCTGTTAGCTCTCTTCGACAAACTTTAAATATTTTTTACTAAAAGTTTCTGGTAGTTACCTGAAATGCAGTATGCACTACCGTTCATAGCACTTTAACCTTGGTAAACCTTTTCTTCTCAATAGCAACCGGCCTTCTCTGGGAAGCATTCTTACACGCCGCAACGAAGAACTGTGCAACTATTGCCAATAGTGGGCAGCACTGAACGTATATTACGTACACATCGAAAACGAGGCCATATTTCCTATTTTAACAGTCACTATATAGCATTATACCCATTTGCGTGAACTATTTGCTTAATATGGCCTAATATTTATTTACCCAAAGTCTTCCGTTTTGGAAAATTCCGATTCGCACAAGTTGGCAATCGTGTGTTTCTACTGCAGAAATGCATATAATTAAAAAACGACGAAAATACAACTGACAACCATCTCAACACTACCAAACTCTGCTGGTTCATCTTTCTGAGGTAAAGACACATTGGTGGTCGTGGCAAGGTCATGGCTTCCACGTTGTCTTCTTGAATGATCTAACGATATTGGTCTTACACTCTATTCGTTATTAAATTTTGGTAGATTTGTCCTGCCCAGACAGACAACATCAGGGTCTTGGTATCACGTTGTAAATGCCTAAGGTGTAGTTCAGTCAAATTAAGTCAAACAGTAGTATATACACCGACTTGCAGGTGAGATATTGACCTTGCTTATTTGCATAGCCATTTGTTATTTATATATTTATAAATATTTCAGGAATTTTAATTTATTTAAAAACTATATGTGTTTATTGTTCTTTCGTCAATGTCCAATTCCATTAACGTCATTGTTGTATTAATCACCGTTTTTCTTCCCTGGCGTCCTATCCCCCTCCTCCTTCTGTCCGTCACTCCCCCAACCCGCCCGCCGGTCGTCGCTATCGTATTAACGGGTGTATTTAACGAGAAGGTTTCACTGCGGATTTGTTGAAGCCTCGAAAGGACATCGTAATTCGTTAATGTGCGTTCGCCGTGCCGGATTTAATGATGTTGCAGACATCCTGGGATCGCATTCGTCTCCGTGACTCCACGTACGCTGACAACGACGCCACGGTCGCAATTACGTCTTATAAGCGTCGTTAACACGTATTATCGCTAGCACCAAACGCGTGCCGTTGACAGGGTAGAGCGCACCGTGCGTACGCAGCTAGTACTAGCCATTTATATGAGACATCAATGTCAGTTCCTGCGTGTATCAAAATATAATGTTACTATATCGGCGGTATCCGGTTCAAACATATTGTCTCATGTTACGATATTGATGTAAGTTCGCATCGCCGTCTGCCAATCTTTCCTCTGTACGAATGTCATGAAAATAAGCCTTGTGGTATTCAACGAAGTCACGTTGTATATTGATCTAGACGTGTTCGTTAATTGGGGGTGTAAAAGTATCACCTAGGATGACACGTACCCTGGTCGTTGTCATCCTTAGAAAGGTAGTTTGATGATAATGTTACGAAAATGCCGACTAGTTAAATGAGATTTCACAACAGCGTCAGCTTCTAAATGCCAATACATATGTTCACAGATTGGTAAATGGACAGAACGTTGCCGAGTGTTGCAAACATCCTTGGTGTATAGAAAGGTCCTGTTTGTTTCCTAGTCAATGCAAGGCAGACTCACCCATGTGAGTTCATAGCATTGCAATGTGTGAATCAAACAAGTCGCAGCTCTCCAACAAAGAACAAGCGAGCTTTAGAAAGCATGAGGTATCTGATATTATTTAATTTGCCGATTCCTATTACCCAAGGCATATAGTGTAGTGAACAATGTGTGTTACGGAGATATGCTCGTGTTTACGGGAATTGAAGTAAGTGGTCTGATAGGGCGGGATACAGGAACATGAGAAGGAATAAACGTGTTGCGGCAATACCTCCTTGTTTGTATAATAGAGATTCTAATGTTAGTTACAATAGCTGAATACCACACTATTGATAGCAAAGGAGCCAGCGGCACGTTTGTGTGGATGAGTGAAATTGGATTAGCGTTTCTCAGAGATATCAGCCGAAGTTGTCTCAAAGTGTGGTCCAGGCAAAAACAAAATGGTTACCTAGCTTTGTCAGCACGATCGACAACCTGCATTTTTCCACCTAAAGAATATGGTAGACCTCTATGTGTTTGCAATAATTGTTATGACTTTAGTGACACTGTCCGCTTTATACATTCAAAACTGTGACATTGGTCAATATCGTCCTTAAATATATCTGGCCATATAAAGTCTTCTTTGGTATTGGTCAACACGGTGAATTATATGATCAATCACAATCAATCAATCACAATACTTTATGATGGCAGCTATTTTAGTAGTAGTAGTAGTAGTAGTAGTAGTAGTAGTAGTAGTGGTAATAGTAGTAGTAGTAGTAGTAGTAGTAGTAGTAGTAGTAGTAGTAGCAGTAGTAGTAATAGTAGTAGTAGTAGTAGTAGTAGTAGTAAAAGCTTTATTTAATGATGGTGACCATATCACGTGTTATATCGTGATTTTCAATGGGTCTTACATCCACATTTACACAGTTTTTGATAAAATATACAATTTACAACGATATATATATATAAGTAATAATAAATTAAATAAATAAATAAAACTAAATAAAATGAATTAATTAAATAATAAATGATTAATATGACACTACAATTAAAACAACATTATGAATAAATTTACCAATTCTGGACATAAAGATTGAAGTCGATAATAATAGTAAATAAAATAAAGATGAATGAATTAAAACAATTTACCATTTAAAAGTAAACAGTCATTCAGGCACATAAATTGAAAAGTGCAAACAATTGTATATATCCTCCTTATAAATTAAAAAAAGACTGCCACTAAAGGTCTCTACACTATTAGCATTCTGTGTAGATTCCAGGATAGCGCCCCATAGTTTGTGCGAATGTGCGCTGGCCTATGGCCAGGTTGTAGTTGTGAACACAAATGTTTGTGCAGCCATGGGTGTGATGATCATGTACACTACTGTTTAATATGAATAGGTCTGTAAGGTAGGCTGGGGCTTGCCCGTGCATGATATACATTACTATGGCAGTGAAGTAACGTATGCGAACATCGATTGGCAACCATCCTAGAGAACGAAATAGTGTCACTGTTGAAACTTGTCGCCAGTCTTTCACATTCAAAATTACAAGTGCCTATTGCTTCATCATCGTATGAACGTTCGACGGCAAAACGTGTCCGCAACTGCCCCATACGACGCAGCCGTAGTCAACCAACAGTTTCACCATCCCTGAGAAATACTGAGTTTCCTTGCACGTAGCGGCATTAAGCGTTTCACTTGGTTGAACAAATACAACCGGCTCCGCAGCTTGGAGCATAGCTTTGTCACATGTGCATTCCAGGTTAGATTACTGTCGACGTATAAGCAAAGTAATTTGTGGGTCTGGATTTTTTAAACCACGAATAAACACAACTGTTGCACTTGCAACTGAGAGGACAGTTTACAGTCGATTTGTTCTAGTGTGGATATAACGATGAATCAGACGCAGCCACTGACTCATCGCCTTAAGATGTTCGACGCACAAAACGTCAGTGTTCGTGTAAATAAAGTAAATAAACATTATGTTATATTTGTCGACGCTGATGTCCCGATTTATGCGGGTAGCTAACGGTGGAAAGCGCCATAGGACTAATGAAAGGACGTCGCTGTGGATGATTCGAAAACTGGAAAGTCGATGTGCGTCTTGTTTCTTTTGTGGTCTGTCATCGGTAGATCCTGGATCAAGTTGACATTTTAAATTAGAAGTGGTTGCATCTCCAATGGCTTGTGTCATATCAATTTCATAGTTATAATGGCGAAATATGACAATCATTGAAATAGAGAAGCACAATCTCCGTTGAAAGATCCCGTTACACGGCGCTAATATATTTCATGTTTGCTTCTTTGTTTAATCAGACGAGACTGAATCTTAACTCGCCGTCGTATCACTTCCACCTTCTCAGCCGCGCATTATTTTTTATTGCGTCCGTTTATTGTGATTTACCCGTTTCGTGAAAACGACACCTGTGTTTCGTTTACTCCCATCTTGAACGAACGAACGAGGGCTTCTGCTTGGCTACCTAACAAAAAAGGCAGCACACGCAACTCTCTCCTTAATAGACGTGTGGCCTACCAAACGAAATCTATAGACATTACGGCCTATCACGGCAAAGTCCCGAAGTGCGTGAAATTACGTTATCCATCATACGATTACGCGGCTGTTACAGAATCCCCGACGCAAGCAAGTACAACGTCATTGGCATTTAAGACTTGATCAAGACGTAATATACCAAAGCAACAGCAACGTAATCTGTATAATGCGTGAAACAAAGACATTAGCTGTCAGATATTTTAGACAGTAAAGCCTTTGAACAGTAATGTTGAACATTAACATATTTTCAGTATTTTCAGTATTTTCAGTATTTCGGTATTCAGTATTCGTGTATCCTTTTACATTCGGCTAATAATGAGGTGATAATAATAATAATAATAATGTTTTTACTAATTTATGTTAAAGCGTAAACGCCATCACTTTGTATTCGTCTACATTCACAAAGAACACGAAACGTTGGCCAACGACAACGAGAACAAGTATACACGTGTGTGTGCGACGTGCGACGTGCGGGCGGGTATTTGTAGCGTGTGTGTGTGTGTGTGTAGGTGCGTGCGTGTATGTGTCTGTATCTGTGTCTATGTGTGTGTGCGTGCGTGCGTGCGTGGCGTGCGGGCGTGTATTTGTAGTGTGTGTGTGTGTGTGTGTGTGTGTATATATATAGGTGCGTGCGTGTATGTGTATGTGCATCTGTGTGTGTGTGTGGTGTGTGTGTGTGTGTGCGTGTGCGTGCGTGCGTGCGTGCGTGCGTGCGTGCGTGCGTGCGTGCGTGCGTGTGTGTGTGTGTGTGTGTGCCAATGTGTGCCAGTGTGTGCCAGTGTGTGCCAGCGTGCCAGCGTGCATCTTTACTATGTAGCCGAGAAACCTTATAACGTTTTTTACTTTGAATGGCGATGTTGGAACGAACGTAGAAGAGTGTACCCCCTCCTTAATAGCAGTGTCTGACGCCTTGTTATATAACACGGGGCTCATTTAGAAAACAAATTACAAAATGCTGGTTAAGTGCATTTATGTTGAGATCAATAGCAGCATAATAACTACATAATAACTACAATCTTGTTGCTCTAATCCATGTTGAATGATGTTTTATTTTGCCATCAGTTCGCCAAATAACACAGTTATCAATCACGTTTCTGTAACCAGGCTATTCGGTTAGAAATGGCAACGACGCAGTTGGTTAAGAAAACATTAGTTTTCTTCTTTCGTCTTACGCTTACCATAACAAACCCAAAGTTATGTGATCGTAATTGAATTACCCCCTCTCTGACGCAAACACCTTGTCGTGACGCCCTTCAGAGTTACATCATTAGCAAAATTGCTGCGCGATGTCCCTCCTTCCGCTGTTAGTTGTGTGTTCCTTTGATGCGGCCTCGTGCTTGGCCTGACTGACGGCTGCTTGGCCGGCGTCGGTTCCTGCCGGCGGAACTCATCGAGCGTGCGCTATTAGAGGGAATGCCGCTCCACATATCCCAGATCCTCGTGGTTTATCCACGCGCCTGTTTGACTGCAAACAAACAGCCGGTGTGGCATTCGTTCTATAGAGGGCGGCCGTGTTTACGACGGCTTTCAGATGTGCGCGTCTTCGCTCGTACGTGAGCGTATTTCAACACCATTTCACGAGTTACGCTGGTAGGTAACGCATTGTGATTCCATGCCGATGTGCATTTTTGATAATCAGAGAAAGTGTTCATGACGTCACATCGTAAACCGATTAGAGATAGGTTAAACCTCTGTAGGCCTATATGACGCGCCGTTGTATTGTAATAATATCTTCGTAAGACATATTCTGATACAATGACTCGAAAGAGTGCTTGTCAAACATCCTTTGTCAGTGTTACATTGTAATCAAGTTAGTCTGAATATATGCATGCAATTAAATAGTTATGTAACATACTAATAAATAATAACATAACTATGTTATTAGTTGCTAGATTATACACGTAGCAATAAATGCATATTAAGTTTGATCAAACTACATGCATGTGTGCATGTGTAGGCTTACCAACAAACTAACAGACTTAAACACATGCGTTCCATAAGGTAGCTAAACCATTTTATAACAATGCAGGTAGTTGTATAATAGTCAAATCGTCAATGAAAGATACTATCACAACGGATCCTATAAAGACTACACGTATTATTTAAACAACTCACAAACCTGCCCTGGAGCTCTTTTTTCCTGAAATGTCAATACACTTTTAATATAAAACAGACTGAGCGTAAAGCGTATTTGACGGATCATCAGTCGGTGTGTAATGAACAGGCGTTTTAATGAGCCCCAGGTGGAGCGAACAAAGAAACCATTGGCTGGTTCTGATTACAGCACAACACCGACATAACTCGTTGTTTAAACGCCAGACGAGTCTTGTTGATTAGGCACAGTTTTTCGAGGTGGATTCGAATCAGAATTCGCATTGATCGATACGTGAGAGGCTGCGTGCCGAGGCTGTTTACCGCCATTTATATCTCACCTACATGTAAGGCGTCTTTGTTCAACAGCTCCCTCCCTCACTTCGTTCTTGCACACCTCCCATTCCCCTCTCCCTCCCTTCTTTATGTTCTACCACCTCCCTTCCTTCCTATCCCCCGTTCTCCACTCGTATCTTCCACATTTCCTTATTCCTATAACTTTCGCCTTACCCTTATATAACTCTTCCCTTCCTCCCTCTTAGTCTACGTTACTCCCTATTTTCTTCCACGTCCTTCCTCTCCTCACATCCCTCCGTACACCATACCTATATTCCTCCTACTTAGTATTCAGTCCCTTCCTCTTTCTGTACCACATTGGTTGAGAAATAACTTATTCGTTGCCAGTTATAGAATGAATGAAAGTTTATTCAACAACAGCAACATAATATATGCACAATATGGTGAGCTGCTGCTGCTGCTGCTTTTGCTGCTGCTGCTGCTGCTGCTGCTTTTGCTGCTGCTGCTGCTGCTGCTGCTGCTGCTGCTGAAAGGACATAGCTGAAGTCATAGACTTATATGTTGTTGTGCCCTTTTCAAACAAACAAAAAACTGAATAAATACAATACGAATTATAAATAAATTACAAAATAATATTCACAATTCATATATACACTTGTTACCATAGTGCTCACTTTACTAATACATGGGTTTAACTAAACATAGGCTTAATATGAATCCAGTACCATACCAATAATAAACAGCTACTGACTCATTCTAATGTCACACGCATAATTAACAATAAACACCATTCACCCATTCCAACGTGGCACCATATACTACAGCTTCTAACAAAGTCAAACATAATTCCAAGCGTCCTAAGTGATACACTCCTCAGATCTTGCGTTAACCGCGAGACTCAGTGTCGTTCTGCGCTAATCGGATTTGCGCTGGCAGCCTAGGGATAGTTATTTCTCGATTAATGGATTTGCTAATGCAACATCCAACTAAATTCCCCGCCAACACTTACATTAATCCGGAGATTTGCGATGCCGCGAGCTAAACTTTAAGCGGAGCGCAGCTATTGCGTGCTGGCGACGATGCAAGAACATGTGTTTGTGTTGCGATATTATTAATTTAAACGCACTCTCTAATAAAGTTGTGTTTACTCGAGACGTACAGGAAGTGTCGCCACTGTGTCGTGATTACGTAATTAAACAATCATGTCACGTGGACTGGTTGTCTAATGACGTAAAATGACGTCATCGCGACGCGGCGCTGCACCGCCTCGGGTAAACATGCATATGTGGCCTGTGATAAGGAGGGAAAAAACAGTTATTTTACTTAACAACTACCTGTACAGAGTAGTGATTGTGTTTGAATCCTGGTCTTTACCACATAATCAGCCGTAATTAGTTGCGTTTGTTGATATAATCGTTATTCCGGTTTGTTGTACAATGGTGGCTCTTCCGTCTCTAGACCCACACCTTCATTTAAGCAGTCGATATAAGTTGCTGCTGGTCTATATATATATATATATATATATATATATATATATATAGTGCACAGTCCACTATTTCGTTCTGTTTGTCAGATACAGTCCACTGTGTAGTTCTGTTTGTCAGATGCTGTTGCCAGTGAATGTTAAATGCGGCTCGAAGCATTCTTATGTAACATCCGTCTAGTTGTTTGTCAATTTTTTCATCAGTGTCCATGTTTCGCATCCGTAGAGTAGCACAGACTCTACTATTGCAATAAACAGTCGCTGCTTGATTTTGCGTGGGTGTGTAGAGGCTCTCCAAAAAACCACTGCACTCCTCAGAGGATCCCCAAAACCCACATTGACGCTCTTCAAAAATGTCCCATTGTTCAATTGTCCCAAAATGCATCCCTCCCTAGAAAATTGGGTGTAAGTCCTATCCCAAGCCCCCCAACAGCAAGACATTGGGGTGTTCAGCCCCCTAAGCCCCCACCGCCCCGCCCCCGTTTCCGACGCCTTAAGAATACATTAGTTATTAATCCTGCATCACATAGAGTAATTATCCCTCTTAAAGTATGATCAAGTATTTGTTTTACCTTGCTTATTACCTTCTACTGTGATCGCGATCTTTGCATAGCCGTGTGGAGTGCATTGGATGAGGCGCAAAATAAATATTATTACTATCGCTTAAGTCGAGTGAATTCCTCGAATTACAATGACCCTGCGAGTAGTCCTCTCTTCCCCTTCCGTCGTGATTCCCGGCGTCACCTTGCACTGAGGAGATGTATATTGATACATGTGTCCCTGGTTTCCTCACAGCGTGCTTTGATAACCGATGTATTAGTCGAGATACTGGTTCGTTCTCCTGGGGCTGTGGTCTACAACTTGCATCCTTCGCTATGCGATCTTATCTGAGAATTTAGGCAACTCGATGTTTATGATTTGTTGTTTTTTTCGTGTATTATTGTATGCATTTGTATTATTCGTATGCACGCAGTATGTATGCATTGTTATAATGGGCATTCACGGATTCGTGTGTTCGAGCATGTATATGTGTGCGTGTGTACGTTATGTGTTCGAGCATGTGTATGTGTGCGTGTGTGCGTGTGTACGTTAGGTGCGGTTCAATCCGTCTCACTGCGTGAGGACAACGTTAGTTGCACATACGAAAAGTGAGGAATGTGTCTCCCTCGACAGTAGAGTGTGTGCGATGGAAAGAAGGAGGATGATGATATATTACGGCGATGTGGAGAGGGTGGGGATGACGGGGAACATGTAGGAATGGACTGGTGAGAAAGGGGAAAGAGAACGAAAAATAAAAAGCACGAGCAGAGTAAATGACCGTCTTTTGGCTCGGGGTTTAGACGCTGTGTTCGGCGACGTGCTCAACGAACTTGCCGGCTGCTTATACAGCTGTTTCACAACAACACCACTGCCTCCCGCGTCTGTCTTCCTCGATAAAAAGTGCACAGGATGACTTAGGGTGCCCAAGGGTGGATTATTCAGCGCAGTCGCCGTGCTGATATCTCTCCTGTCTCCCCTATCATGTTTTCTATAACGAGGGCGTGCGTACACACACACGCTCTCTCTCTCTCTCTCTCTCTCTCTCTCTCTCTCTCTCTCTCTCTCTCTCTCTCTCTCTCTCTCTCTCTCTCTCTCTCTCTCTCTCTCTCTCTCTCTCTCTCTCTCTCTCTCTCTCTCTCTCTCTCTCTCTCTCTCTCTCCCTTTCCCTGTCCTTGTCCTTCTCCCTCTTCCTCGCACTGTCTATCTCCCTGCCTCTCTCTCTCTCTCCCTCTCCCTTGTCTCCCTGTCTCCCTCTCTCCCTCCCTCTCTCCCTCTCTCCCGCTCTTCCTCTCTCCCGCTCTCCCCCTCTCCCCCTCTCTCCCTCTCCCTCCTCCCCCCTCCTCCCCCTCCTCCCCTCCCTCCTCCCTCCCTCCCCCTCCTCCCCCCTCCTCTCCCCTCCCCCTCCCTCCCCCCTCCCCCCTCTCCCCCCCCCTCTCCCCGTCTGTCCCTCCTCCCCGTCCCTCCTCCCTCTCCCGCTCTCCCTCTCTCCCGCTCTCCCTCTCTCCCCCTCTCCCCCTCTTCTTAGTTTGTCATGATCAACTAAACCTTTCGGGTAACGCACAATGAAGCGACTTTCTGTCACGAAAGCATGTTCGTGTTATTCCTGTGTAGTCCAAACTGTAACGAGTCCAGCTCGATCAGTGCTTTCATTATTAATATCCTCAATCCACCGCCCCCCCCCCCACACACACACACCCCCGTCGCTGCCGCTGTCGTTGGCACAGCTGATTGTTTACATGTGTTACGCAGGTGAACTACACCACTTGAATCGTGGACTGCAACGACGCTACTAGCTCGCCAGTGAGGTGGACCCGCTCGGGACATATCTGGCCCTACGCGAAGAGACAGGTGTCGTGGACTGGCTGGGGTTGCGCAATGCAAGGATCCAACACCCGCCAGGCCTCGTGCTGACACGCTGGGAAGGGAAGACACGACCACCATGACGCCACGACCGAGGGAGGCTTGGTGGAGCAGCGTGGGTGTGCTTCTGCACGTCACCTGCTTCTGTCTGACCGCCGTCACACAAGCAGGTAGGACCCTCGTTGACATCAGTGAGAAAATACACCGTCACATTATTACTACACCTTCACTATAATACACCTTCACACTGTCAGTTGTGCACGTGTGCGTGGAGATGTTATGCTGTTATGTAATGTCCAGTCGACCTGACGCTAGAGTCCACTGTCAAATGTCTCAAGTATTGGACTTCTGTGGTGGCTATTTGCTACCCCCCCCCCCCACGTACAAACGTAGGACTTCACGACGTCGGCTACTACAGCAGGTGCATATGTTAGGGTGTGTCGTCTACAGGGGCAAGAAATCCTGCATTTATAACTGCAAGTGTTAATTAAGACAACTTGACACTAACAAAAGTCCGCCTTCTGACTGAGGCCCGATATGTGTCACACATTGCGTGCTATCCTGCAATAATTGTGCATGTTTCACGACAATTACACGGTGGCCCTAACTCCCGGCAATATTATACCGGTATAAAACTGCCGCATGGCAATCTTATTCTGGTATAATGCTGCCTCCCCGGTATACGATCGCCCCCTATAAATCCCATGCAAAATTACGAACACTGTGTTAATTGTACTTTTTAAATAAATTCATGGCAGTTACATAATCATTTATTCAACATAATATACGGAATGACGTTTAATAGATGTCAATTTTCTTAGACGTCAACGGAAAGACGTCTAATAAGCGTCATTTTATGTCATTCTGAGAAGTTATTTTCATCACAAAGAATCGACCACTAAAAGATGTATAAAAGACGTCATGTGCCCACTGGGATGATGTTGATTCCCTTTTAATCTTCCTGTATGTCTATGATTTTTATAGTCTCTCCTTTTTAGAGGTCAAATACAATAAATAAATAAATAAAATAACTGCTCGAAATACACAAACAACATTTAAAAATATATTATATGTATTCGAAAACCGATTGATGATGTCGTTATTCACATCTCATTTCACCATGTGGATATATCATGTGCTTCTATAATGATTAGTCGCCAGTCATCATGTACTGTTAAACATACGGGGGGTCGTTTTATACTGGAGGGGGCAATATAATACCGGTATATTATTGCCCCGGGGGCAGTTTTATACCAGTATAAAGGTTCGTTCCGGTATAATATTGGCGGGGCCAGGAATTAGAGGGGGCAATTTATGCCGGTACACCGGCAGTGTTCGTCCCTCAACAATAATCATTGGGCAAGACAGCAGTTCAGATAGTTCAACACTAGACCCTGTAAAAAGGTAAAGGTAAGTTCTTCTATACCGCAGTATTCAGTCCTCAGAACTGCTCAAAGCGCTTTACACTTTACTCCCTGGCAGACCTATTCAATCGAACATCATCTCGACTTTTTTAGGCACGCTGCAATTAATGCGCGAAGATTATTCGTACGCAAATATCCACCATTGTCTATACCCAGTACTCATACATACAGCTGAGTGAACTGAAGCAATGTAGAGTAAACGAGAGAGAGAGAGGAGCTCTTACCGCTGCGCCACGGCACTCCACATAATATAAGCATAAGGCCAAGTTGAATTCAGAGAGAAAGTTAAACATGAACTTGAAACAAGGCTATAGTTCAGAGCCAGAGTCAAACATAAGGCAAGTTATAAGTCCAGAGTCCAGCAGGAGGCAAAACATCGTTCAGAGTCGAAGCTAAGCATTGGATAACGGCTTAGTTCGAAGTCAATTTTAAACATAAGGCAAGTCTATAAGTTCAAAGGGAGGAAACGCTAAACACGAGGCACAGCTTGTGTTAAGAGGAAAAACAGAACGCGAGGCAAGGCAATTTCGGAATGAAAGTTAAACATGTTAAACTTAAGGCGAGGCTATAATACAGAATGTTTCTTGCACTGTTCCATTAACTAGTATCAGAAATGTCCACCCTCCGGTTGGCGCAATATAAGAATAGACACAGAAGAATGTTACACGAGTATTCGTACTACCGTTTGTTATGACTTAAATTTGAGCAGTTTTCCTAACAAAAGTCACGTAAAACGTGGTTCTCGGAACAATCGCAGAAAATATGCGCATCGTTACGAACATTCGATTTACAACCGTCTACAATCCTGCAGGAACCCCACAACCGGCAAGAACCCTTAATATACGGGAGTTTCGAGAAAAAACAAAGGCGTTCTTTTCTTCCGAAGTGTCGTACAGATTAATCCTTGAAAGTTTGGCGCCCAAGATGCAAACCATCTAGGAGGAAAACGTTTACGTACCCCCACCACACACATGCGCACGGTAGCTCGGGCATTGTTAGATTGTGATAAAAATAATAAAATGAAACTGACGTCATGTTTTTTTGATTTCGATCGTACTTCCTCTTTCTCCGGTTCACGTCACGCCGTACCTTTCCGTAAGTGTGGTTGTTGTCGTTTAAATGGTTGTTTCATATAACAGAAATCGGTTTCTTTTTGCGATCACAAAACTGACCGCAAAACGTCATGATATTAACTTTATTTGCAACAAGCGTCCTTGATTTATTGTCAGTAATAATAACGATTGCTGCCATATCGCGGATAAATAACCCGATTAGCTCTGAGTTAATAACATATACAACTACATATAAGTCGACACAATTATGGTACGGTTGCCGTCTTGTATTAACTTATTGATATGTCTCACAAAGAGACTAATTGTGTCAACACCGTTTGACACAATTTGATTGTTGACTACGATTAGCAACTTCAATTAAAGTGGCTGCCTTCTTACACTGAGTGGTGCCTTGCCAACCTTGTCATCAAACAAATACTTATCGCTGCACAATTGGGCTTGTATAGTGAAGGTGTTAGTAAGTGTGTACGAATAAGCGTTACTAACACACCGCCACAAGCTAACACGGGCAAATACAGCAATTTTGCGGTGCGCAAGCATTGGTGGATTTAAAGTTTAAACTAGTATTATAAGTTTCGTAAAAGTGAAAACATTTACGTTGTTGCATTCCTCTTTGTCCTTAAAGTTCGGGGTAAGATTGGTCTCGATAATGGGTCTTAATTTTTCCTTCTTCCCGCACAGATCCCATGTCACTGCCGTCTCTAGCATTTGTCTCCGCTACCCCGTCTCTCCTTCTTGTTCTCCCTCCCAATCCCGTCAGATCCTCCCGTCTCAATCGCGGTCTTCCTCTTCTGCTTCAGTCGTCCCCCCGAGAACACCAGCTCTCTATGTTGGTGTTCTCGGGAGGACGACCAAGTAACGACTCGTTGCCATGTAATTTATATATATATGTCGTAAAACTGACATGTTTTATTTCCTTTCAACATCGAATATTTACAATATATACTAACAGAAGAAGGATGAATAGTGACATGTTTTGTGTAGCTGGAGATACTATTGTCTAATGTTTCTAATAGTTTACCCTGTATATAATATATATATGTTATCAATACAACTACAGTGTACGTGGGAACATTTCGCAGTGTAGCATATCCCATAAAACTGTGATTCCATTATACAATGATGTTCCAGGCATCCCTTCAAACGATTAACTCAACACGTCCTCTATGACACCATGGAATCTATTCTCTGGTTGCTAGGCTTGCATTATAAACATCGATATCGTTTTGGCCCAAATCGCCTCATGTGTATTGCCTATTTGCTGTCGATTAGCATACAGGAACAAAACAGAGGAAACATATTTGGTATCTACTGTGTAGTGTTTATGTACCAATTAAGCGTTAATGATTCAACACTGTGAATCAGCATCATTTGTGTCATCCACGTTAATAATGTATGCATAAATACAGTCAATACAATGCTATCATTGTACACCACCTTTATATCAATCATTTAAACTCGATGCATGCCAACGGCTAACATGTTATTTAGTAATCGCCTAATAAGTGCAGGTTACGTTTTGGTTGATTAATTTCATTTGCCTGTTCCGTTTGGAACGGTGTGGTGCATGAGCGCCGCCGCCGCTCATACATCACATACGCGAGCACACACGCACGCACGAACGCACGCACATGTGTGAATAATTTATTTATTTATTTGATGACAACTTGTTGATAAGTTGATGATGGTTTAGCGATATTCATATGTGTTCAACAGTATTTCTGGAATGGACGGTAGGGGAGATAGCCGCACTTTAAGTTTACAACGATACCTGTGTTTTGAAAAGGGCTGACTTCACATTCGAACGCACGCAAACATTTTGTCGTCTTGCTTATTCGAAGAAACATGTTGTTTTATCTGCAAAAAGACACGGCATACAGTTGCAACAAGGTTAAATAGATTACAATCATTGACAGGTATTATTAATGGAAACAATGGTAGACGGATAGCGATTGTATTGTCTTCAGCCGTGTTATCTTTTTACAGAAGTTAGCCATTTCTTCTACGGTAATTTCTAGTCTTTGTTCCGGTATACGACAGTTTATGTAATGATCTCTCCTACCTCGGGTATCTACGCTTCTCGGGGGGGGGGGGATGTCCTATACCATCATCCACATAAATATGTACATCAATTGTAGATATTCCAGTGAAATGAAATAACGTTAAACATTTAAATTAACGAGTTAGCCAAGATCAACCACCTCAACAGCAAAACAACACACAGCTGCCTAATAATTTAACAACAAAGGGGGATACACAGGATAGCGGAAGATACCCTAGTTATCTTCCTCGGAGAAGTGACAAGAGGGACACGATACACAAGCAATGTCATTTACGGTCAACGTGCCTACCTATCGTAGATCTATGTTATATATGCTCAGTGGTTTAGACCCCCTACGCACACAAAACATATACAATCACTGTTTCCCCAAAAACACACACGAGCACTCTCGTGTATGACGACGGTCCGCCCGTCCACACGCACTCACTCACTCACTCACTCACTCACTCACTCACTCACTCACTCACTCACTCACTCACTCACACACACACTCACTCACTCACTCACTCACACTCACACACTCACACACACACACACACACACACACACACACACAAATACACACAAATACACACACACACACACACACACACACACACACACACACACACACACACACACACACACACACACACACACACACACACACACACACACACACACACACACACACACACACACACACACACACACAAAGCGTTAGACAGCATTTTATAATAAATTATCTTAACAGCCTGAATGCTCGTTTAATTTAACCTAACGTATATTTAAAGCCCCTATCCACAGTTATGTAGCTGCGTGGCGATCGAATCTCGGTATACGATCAAACGTAGCTCTGGGTCATAGTCGAGAACAAAACCACTTGTACCTTTAGTGTTGATTCTGATCATTCAGGAGGAAAGCAAATAAACCACTTGAAAGGGTTAATTTAAATGCCCTCTGGTTAAATATGACTCACTGTTAAGGTGCTATGATAATGTTAGACTGGCTATAACCTATTTAACGTTTGCCCCGCGTCGTTTCTTCGCGTGCAACAAAACTTTGGGTGAAACATGCCGTGCCAAAAAGAGATCGAGAACAATATTGTTACGATATGGTAACCGAATGTTTGTAAAAAAATGTTGCTTATCGCGGATTCGCGGCTTCCGGCTTTGGTGATTTGAACCAGTGTTACCTGATCTACGTGGCCTGAATTCACGCTCTGTTTAAGACGAATACCAACAACACGGAGGGCGATTATTTGCACTCGCCCCGGGTCAACGGTAAAATATGTCAAATCTATTAAACGTTGGTCAGCGGTTTGCTAGATGATTCATAGCAGAGATCTTAGGGGCTTAATGCTATACTCATACTTCCTAGGACATTTAAATTACTGTCAATCTAGCTTGATAAAGAGTAATTATTATTCTCACAATATTAGATCAATGGTGTGTAACGCGTGCGTGCATGCGTGTGTGCATCAGTGCGTGATTGTGCGCGTGCGTGCGGTGCGTGCGTGTGTGCGTGCGGGTGTGCTTATGGCCTTCGATTAAGCAGTATACGGAAAGCGGAAGTAATCTATGGCAAACTAGTTTTAAAAACCACAGTACGTTTCAACATTTTCGACAACCTATAACGTTGTTATCTTGTGGTTAAACAACGTTGAAACCACGGTGACCTGTACAACAGTGCAGGTTCAGGCTTACGTAGTTTCTATTGTGACCAGTACGCACGTGGTAGCAGCGTCGTACCAAGTTTCCAACGAGTTTTCTGTAGCGATTGTGGCGTAGAGGAATGGCGTTTATGAAACCATATTGGTACATTTAGCGTATTATTGTTGATGAATGTTTGTTTGTTCTGGTCTGTAGAATCTGTTGTGGCTACTTCCTGTCGTCGTGCATGATGACTAAGAAGTACAGATATTCCCCGTCGATGCCATCGTGACCAAAGCCCCCAAATTCTATATCGGTACCATTTAAAACTGGATCCTGTTATTTCACATTATCGCAATGGGGAACAAAGCTCTTCGGTCTCGTCTGTTGCCGCTGCCTTCCACTTTGCAACAAAAGGTCGGCACTTCTTTGGATTCGTCTTTGATTTGCAAAGTTAGCGTTTTCTAAGTGAATGTCTCGTTCGAAATAACCGCGCATGTTGTACATTGTTCCAATGAGTGTGGCCGAGCATTTGTGATGAATGGGTCTCCATAGACGCCACGAGGCGATAGTGTCACGGTGGCGGACGGCCATTTAATATCGGCTCTCGGAGAACGAAAACGACACCTCGCTCAGTTCCTGAGAGTGTTTGTGTGTCACGTGGTCTCCAGGGGCGTCGCAGGCGCCGCCCACATTGGCGTTTCCATGGCGACGACAACGTACGCAGCATGGTGGGAACGTGAAACGAACGAGCGTCTACGACATAAAACGCCAGGCCGTCTGAACGCGGCTCCTGGACGCTAGGGACGCATAAAATCGCCACATGTATAAGCAAATACGGATAATGGCGTTTATACACGGTTGATGGTCTCCTGCGAGCATAAAACCTAAAGAGCTTTTGAGGCGAGCATTCCGCGAACAGAATACATTACGATATTATAGCACGGCGAAGGACTCGCTAGGAATGATAAAGGTCTTCCGTCTCCATAAACATGTTCTCGCAATCGATGCAGGAAGGATATAAAGCGTATTCGTTGCGTTTGTAAGACATCGCAAAATGTATACGTGTCTTGCGATCTTCCCAAACGTTTAATTATCTGAATAATGTGCTTTTGGATTATTGATCAGTTCACTCAGTTTTATAATTAAATGAGTGCCTGCGTGGTGATAAACAGTGGTGGGCATGCGAATACATTTTAGGCTGTAATTGCCTCATGGCTGAATGCTTCCTATGGAAGTCAAGTTGGTGTTGGAATGACTAGGTTTGCCAGGGCTTGAAAGTGTGAAGTTGAGCCGTCCCCCGGACCGTACAAAGGGCTGTTACCTTTTCTCTTAGAATTCTGCAGTGTCCGACATTGTGTGTATAGGACAACATCGATCTAACATGATGCGTAAAGGGAGAAACACATAACGTAACAACAACTCATATATTGACGATAGGCTCTTGTAGCAGATGGAATTTATCGTAAAGGTTTCAGAAAAATAAACGTATGCCGACAGTCAGGTCCACGCAGTTGACAACTAAACACATTCGAATATAAGAGATCAGATCACAACGTATATTGACAAACTAAAACTGCATGCCATTCACCATAACCGTATTACCAACTTTTTAGACAAGTTTGGACATAATATCATATCCCTGGTTGTTGTTTTTTTCTGTCACAAAAGTGTATGCGCTTTCCGTCAAATTACGACTCACTAACAATTTTCCTACGCGTCTTCAGCTCTGTCTCATAATGCTCCAAAGATCGGACATTTCAAGCGTACCACCCGTGTTGCCTATTACAGTAACTTCCTGAAAAATAGAATCTCTTAAATAGGCTAACTTGCCAATTTTAGCAGCCGGAAGTAGCCGCCGTTTCTAACGTAAAATGTCACGATCATTACTGGAGTGATTCATTCACATGACTTACGCTATTAGCGCCGACACGGAGGGAGAATGCTTTCAGCACCTAGCTAACGATTATCAGTATTTTATTACAGGGGCAAAGTTTGAGTTTTTATGTTGGAATAATGTTATATAGGATAATCGATTTAGTTTGATATCTCGGCCCACCAGATTTATTTAAATTAACTACAATTTAAAATGATACATATCATTTGACGATTATATGTTTATCAACATCGAACGTGCCGTTTAACATACCATGTAAACATGAAATTCGAGGTGAAACATTAAAATTAAACATATATATATGTCTAACGGTTGGATAAGTATTATAAGATTAGATAATTATTGTAAAATATATGGTTCGTTTGAACACATTGGGACGGTACATCTGTTTAATACATAATATATATATATAACACCGATCAAACTATGTACATTCAAATGTGTTATACACTCACATAAGAGACTTTGCCTTTTCAGTATAGATCCATGTGTGTTGGCAAAACTACGACGTTATCACAATGCGTGTTGTTATGAATAGCATTTTATGTTTGTGCCTTAACCAAGTCTCACATCGGAATAATGCGTCATTTTTCTTGTCACACTGCGGCTTTCATCATTAAGCCGTGATCCGTGCGGCTTTCATGCATGTATATATGCATTAGACGAGGCGATCACTCGGATCATGCCTACTTGATCGCATATGCGCCGGATTTACTGGCCGCATCCTTTATTTACTCGCAGGCCGAGCCAATTAACCACGCGACACAACAGCGGAGCATGGGGCCTGTTTGCACAGATGCGAGCCCGCGTGCGGACGTGCACGTGTGTGGTACAGGCACGCGGTCGTCGATATTTACCTACGTTATTATTCAGGCTTACGGCACTTATTGCCGCTTAAGAGCCAGTCTTTTGGGGCGTTGTGCGGCCGTAGTTGTGAGAAGGCGAAACGGAGAAGCGGGGACGGATTATTTTTTATTTGTTCTCCATTGGCGGACACGTTAATGTTAATGTCTACCAGTGTTACGCACAGGGCTACTTCTTGAATTATCTGGAAATCGGACTTGTCAATATGTTATGAAGCCGTTTGGAAAAGTGTCACGTGTTCAAGATATTCAACAGATGAAATGCTGCCCACCAAATGTCCAAAGCACAAAACTACTTCTTGAATTATCTTGAAATCGCACATGTCAATATTCATTATATTATGAAGCCACTGGGAAAAGTTGTCACGTCTTCAAGATGTTCAACAGACGGAATGTTAACCTCCAAATGTCGTCCAATCAACCTGGTCCTGTCTGGATAAGCAGTGCATGTTTCCTACCGTCATTCACGTGCAGCCAGACAGCCACAAGAAAATTTATATTTCTGTACAAATCAGTGTCATTGACATTAAATGTACAAAGTCCCTGTAAAAGATACATTTCTTGAAACCACTGACACCATATTCGTCTAGAACGAACCAGGAACTGAATTACTGACCTATCCCCAGAAGGACACGCGCGCGCGATGACGCGGCCGGAAGTCTGCAGTCACGTGGTTGTAATGACAGGCTGTTTTCACGGCTGATGTTTTTCTGGAAAGATCAACATTTAGGTGTCTCTTCCACGTATTGCCTAGATTTTTTTTATAAACGTTGCTGAACACGTCCACGTATTGCATAGTCTTCATTTGCCTTGCTACTTTGACAAATGTGATCCTTGAGACACCATACACCCAAGGGACGTTCTTACGTCTCTCAATATTTACAACGTCGTGTGATTGCTATTTACCTCAGCCATGACAGGTTTATGATTGTGTAAATAACATTGACCATCACTGAGTAAAAACAATATAAAACAAATGTCACGTACTTACTTGGCTATCTTGAAGCAACCCCCAATATCAGAGACGTTGAATATGACGTATGATTTGGCATTTAGAAAAATATGTGTAAACAATACACAGTTAACAACCGTATACATTCGGTTCTTAAAACCGGTCACACTGGAATTTCCATTTTCTCATTTAAAAATCCGCTTCGGCACCTTCCAGAGGGCGGCAGGGTATCGGGAGAGGTGGCGGGAGCTATAAGGAAATATTCAGTGGTGCCCCAATGACCGCATGTTTACGGGATAGAAAAAAATAGAAGAAGAACAAGACGCCGAGCATGGTTAAGGAGTTTTTTTAGGAAGTTCCCTGTGTAAAACACCAGCTTTTCAACGTTTACTTTTTTGGTCATGATATGGAAAGAAACCACACAATTTCACCGCTGAAATGGATATATCTGTAGGGAATGTGTCTTCAAAAGGTTGTCTGATTTCCGCCAAGCGGTGACCTTAAACTTGAGCCTCTCCAAGTGACGCAACCCGAGTCAACTTTAGTCGTCCCGGTCCGTCATTGATGTCGTTCTTGACCTTAGGAGACACTCGTCGCTAATTTAAACCTATGACAAAGCTGACTTTTCGCCTCTGTTCGCCTCACCTTTTGAATAATTTCTCAGTTGGCTGCGTGTCAGCGTCCATGGATGACGCGGCGGCTCCAGCGGAAACCGCTAAATAATAGATGCTTGCCACTTGAAAGTTATTATCATGAGCTGTTCCCGTAATGTCGCTGTCTGCTGGGCCTGTCATCGCTAGTTACCTAAGTCGTGTCTGTTGACTCGTGTGTGAATTTGAGCGTCACCTGACATTCATTACAGTTCGTGCGTCGGTAAATAGTTTTCGAGTGATTCGTCTGTTGGCAAAAAAGCTTAGTGAGTTTTAATTGGAATAGTAAATATCAAATCACGCTCAAGTTACATTCCCTAAATGACCTGCATTGTTTGGGTTATCATGTGTGGTGTGCAACCACGTCAAAACAAACGATGTGCATAATTTACTAAGCAAATTCTCTCTATGCTTTTTTCGGCCCATTTCCCTCTCTCACTCTAATCCTCTCCCTCCTTCCTTCTCCTCCCTCTCACGTTCCCCCATTCCGTCCCTCCCTCCCTCCCTTCCTCATTCCCTCCCTGCCTCCCCCCTTCCGTTCACCCTCCCTCCCTACCTCCCTACATCCCTCCTTTCCCCTTACCCCATTGCTCTTACACCCTACTTTGTTTCTGGATGCCGTCAAAAACCAAGATCACGAACGATGTGTGACAACACACTAAAACAAGCACGGACATAAATTATTCACGTGAAAGTGCTCCTCACCGGAGACTGTGCTGCGGACATCGTGAGCCTTGATGAACGATCTTGCGCATGCGTCAGGTGTAGTCGAATCCGTTTTCTCGCTCCGATATTCACCGATATTATTTACGATTTTCAAACGTTTCTTTCGTTCATAGATGAATAAGGCACTCGTATAACTACACCGGAATACAAGCCCACGGTTGTAGTTGCAATCTGACATACCTAAACCAAGTTTTTGACAAATTAGCTTCCCTAACAACCAGCCTAAAATCTACAAAACAAGATGGCGAACTGGTAAGCAACGGGTATAAAGCGCGCGAAACCCAAACCACCCCCATATCAACTCATAAATCGGTGCATTCTCCCTGTGACAAAGCAAAGTAAAACCTATGTTATTGTCATTACTAGTTCTGTTTAGATACTATCAGAAATCAAGCTGAAATAAACAGTAGACACAATAAACTGTATACCAATAAGTGAGTGCATAGACCAGTCCATAGTCAGACTGCACACAGGGAAGTGTCGTGTTATTTGGGTTTTCAGTTTGACTCATGAACCAGTGTGAGCTGGTTCAACATACACACATGTAAATATATACTTTCACATAAAGCTTACGTATCATACTATTTCAAATCCGGATTGTAGGCTGTCGAAAAACAGCAACAACAACAACTAAACCTTTTACACAGACAGATATTTTATAATTATTTATCTTTGATTTTTTTATATTATCTCAGTACACGTTTTAAGTGTGGGTGTATTTAAGTGTGGGTGTGTTTCTTAATAACTACTTGACCGTTTTATCAATTCTTAACCACTACCACTCGAGTTGGTGACATGGCAGGCTCCGTACGACATACCCCTACAAGATGCACTTTTTAGATGTACCCTGTTCATGATTTTATGTCTGCAGATCACTTTTAGGTTTTTAAATGATCCCAATTTAAAAACGTTTGAGAGTTTCCATAGCAACATAAACGAGACCTATGTCAACGTCAAAGCTAGACAAGACATCCATTCTGTCACGGCCTACTACATTTACAGTCCCATATAGAAAACCATAGCCCAATTGAAATGTTTCAAATCCAGCACCTCCACTGGATTATTGATCACTCCTCTACCGTACAAACCCAGGACAACAACAAAATTCTCCATACTTCTATGCATCATGCTATCAGGAGATGTTCAACTAAATCCAGGCCCCTCTAAATGTCATTCATGTAAGAAATCACTAAAGTCTAATGCACTCCTAAATGACCATAAAGCAATTCAGTGCGACCACTGCCTAAACTGGATCCACACACAAAGCTGTGCAATAGATGACAATGAATACAAACGATTAATAAATTCCTCATGTTCGTGGAATGCAACAATTTCAACTTCACAAATTCTTTCTTCAGAGATACAGAAATCCCAACGGCAAATCCCTTTTATCCTCTAGACAGTAACAGTCATAATCTAAACGAAACCACCAACAACAATACAACTAATAGCAAGAAAGCATATAGACCGAAAAAGAGACCAAACTTCAGATGCATCCTCGTAAACTGCCAAAGCGTTAAAAAGAAAGCCTCAGAAGCACTAAACAATCTAAACAACCCAGACATCATATGTGGCACTGAATCATGGTTAGACCCTTAATAAAAAATGGAGAAATATTCCCAAACAACTTTAACGTCTTTAGAAAGGACAGAGAAACAGACACTACTGGAGGGGGGGTATTTAAAATATAAAAAGATGACCTCATCACAAGCCACCTACCAGACCTAGACAATAACAGTGAGAGGATTTGGACTGAAACCCAGATAACATGAATTAAACCAATAATCACGTGTACCCTCTATCGTGCCCCAAATGGAACTCAAATCGAAGAACTAGACCTAGCCCTTTCTAAATTAGGTAACAAGATCAACACACATAATATCATCATTACTGGCTATTTCAACCTCCCTAACATCAATTGGGAAATTCACCAAGTCACACCTAACAATGGGTACAGTACAACTGCTGCCAATAAATTACTCTCTCTTACAGAGGAACATGGACTGATTCAACATGTCAAGGAACCCACGCACAGACAGGGAAATGCCAACAATATTTTAGATCCTGTCTTCACCAATAGACATGGGATAATAAAGAAGATACATGTAGCAGACGGAATAGCAGACCATAGCACAATCATCATTGATATAAACATCTCGCCCAAACGCAAACATCGTCCGAAACGTAGTCTTCATTAGAAATAAAGCCGACAACATTAACATCCAGAAATCTCTTGAAAACTTTACACATGAATACTTCTCTCAAAACCAAAACATGCCAGTCAATGACAAGTGGAATCTTGTTTCCACGAAAATCATCAACATTATGAACCAATATGTACCGCACCGTCTTACTACTTCAAGACACAATCTTCCCTGGTTCAATAAAGATTTAAAGAAAATGTGCAAAAGAAAGAAACAGCTATATAACAAAGCAAAAAGAACTAGAAATCCAGAAGACTGGAAAGAATTCTGTGACATCAGGAGAAACATGCATAAGCACCTTCGTTCTGCTAGACTATCCTACTTAAGTCAATTCCTGACAACAACAATAACAGAGAAACCTAAATCATTTTGGAGCTTCATTTCTAAACTTAGACAGGATAACCAGGGTATTGGGAACCTTAACATTGCGGGTAACATCATTAGCGACGACAAACATAAAGCAGAAGCCTTAAACAATCAGTTCCAAAGTGTCTTTACACACGAAGGAAATTCCACCCTACCAGATATGGCCAGAAGTCCGCATAGAGAAATCCCCAAACTAACAATTTCACTTAAAGGAGTACTTGATCAACTTTCCAAAATTAACATTTCTAAATCGCAAGGACCAGATGGCATTCCACCATGGTTCTTAAACAGATATGCCTCTCATCTAGCACCAGTAATACATGACATTTTTCAATCATCTGTTGACTCTGCACAAGTCCCCAATACCTGGAAAGAAGCCAATGTAACAGCAATTTTTAAGAAAGGAAATAGAGCAGAAACATCTAACTACAGACCAATATCCTTAACACCTGTGGTTTCTAAACTTCTTGAACACATCATACATAGTCACATTATGAAACACCTTGAACAGCACCACATTCTAACTGACCACCAACATGGCTTCCGTGCCAAAAGATCAACTGAAACACAATTAATTCAAACAATCCATGACATAAGCAAATCACTTGATGAGAAGAAATATGTAGACATGGCCATCCTTGACTTCACCAAAGCATTCGATAAAGTTCCACATAAAAGACTAATCCACAAACTCAAACACTATGGCATCACAGGCCCAATATCATCATGGATAAATAGCTTCCTTACAGGAAGAACTCAACAGGTTGTTATAAATGGATCCAAGTCAACATCAACTCAAGTCATTTCTGGAGTACCACAGGGCACAGTACTGGGGCCCCTACTTTTCCTACTTTACATAAATGACCTGCCAGACAATCTTTCCTCAACTGTTCGCCTTTTTGCAGACGACTGCCTGTTATATTAAACCTGACCAAGACACATCTGTCCTCCAAAACGATCTGCTCAAACTTGAGAAATGGCAACACACGTGGCTTATGAAATTCAACCCCACTAAATGTTGTACAAAGACAATAGCCTCAAGAAAACCGACACCAAATCTCTACACCTTCTGCGGACAACAACTTAAATATGTTGAATCACACTGTTATCTTGGCATACATATATCAAATACATTAAATTGGACAATACAAAGCAACTCAGTCACAAAAACGCACAACAGACATTGGGAATTATTAGAAGAAATTTAAATAAATGCCCAACCCAAATCAAGTCCATAGCCTACACAACCCTTGTCCGCCCTATACTTGAATATGCGTCAGCATCATGGGATCCACATTGCTTAAGAAATATCAAACTCATAGAAAGAACACAGAGACAAGCCGCCAGATTTTGTAAGAACATTTTGTAAGAACAACTATTGTAGAGAGCCAGGAACGGTAACACAACTCCATAAATATCTCCAGTGGGACACCCTCCAATCAAGAAGAAAAACCCAAAGACTTAGCATATTATATAAAATGGAACATAACCTCATAGATATCCCACTAGATCAATACATCAAACGCAACACCAGATGCTCACGTAAACATAATAAATAGTTAGTACAAATCAGGCACTCGACAAACATGTTTGGAAACAGCTTTTTCCCAGTCACAATAAAAGAGTGGAATTCTCTACCTCTAAGCATTGTATTAAGTACACCACTGAATTCATTCCAGATTAGTCTAGCCCAACATGTAAAAAATTAATCCATAAGAGCCACCATGCGCACTAGCGTGATGTGTCCATACGACATTTTGCCAGTCAAAATACAGATACAGATACGTCGGCCTGTCCATTCCCTAAAGGTCGCCGCCCGCTGCTCATTAGCCGTGAGTCTAGCCTGCCAAGGTAAGACTTCCATAACACGATGATCCGACGACGACAAATCGAATTCTTCCCGATCACAAAATGAGGACTCGGCGTAATTCGGTCGTATATACTGAGAACAGCAAACACGCGAATTAATACGATCGACACGTGTCGTCGAGACAAGACTCCTAACGTCGTTTACCCTAACAACATTTCGGTATACAAACGATGCATGCGGATGACGCGTCTACATTCGACCTAATCCATTCAGTCGCCGTTCCACCGCGGCCGAATTGAATTTGTTTCTCCTCAAATCGAGTTTCTTGCGCCAATCGAGTTACTTCGGCGAATTGGACGGATAAGATCGTTGATCAGATAGACATGTAAATTGTGTAGCGTCCGCTGAGATGTAGCACGTTCGATCAAATTGAAAATATCGCGGAAGGGAATTCGTCTGAAGGAAGTGTGTTTGTGTCAGTGTTGTTTCTAACACCGACAATAACCGTCAGGCAGCGGAGTGAAGCTGTTAGCTCTCGTCAGACGCTAAGCAACGATCTCTCGGCGTTGCGCGGCTTCGGTGAGATCTCCCAAGCTATACTTACCAACGAGAACAGCTGCTTCCTGGAAAATCTTGAGAAATAAAACCAACTCCTAACATTTGATAGTTAGGCTAGAAGAGATGAATTAAGACGTCACCACTCACACCGTCCATTAAAGTGTAGGTACTTCTGTCTGTGCGTATGCGTGTGAGTGAGTGAGAGTGAGAATGAGACTGAGAGTGAGTGAGTGAGTGAGTGAGTGAGTGAGTAAGTGAGTGTGTGTGTGTGTGTTTGTTTATTTGTGCATGCGTAAGTGCGTGCGTGTGCATGCATATGTGCGTGTGTGCGTGCGTGCATACTGATATTTTGTACCGTTTGTTTATTCGCTGTTGTTCAAATCTGTAGTGTGTCAAAATGTTAACTACCGGTAATATACGCAGTTGGTTTAATAGAAGAGTGCGTACCTTTGTCAAACATGATCGAAAAATCGACGTTGCTCGTGAAATCGTGTAACACGCAAAACTGTGAATAGCCCAACAGAAGCTGGATACAATGTTTTTATTCTTACAGGACCGGGTTAAGAATGATAGTATTCCAAGAAAATAGTTATTAGTTAGTCCAATTTTTTTCATCAAAACTAAATAACTCGTTAGCACAAACGAGCCAGCGTGTCGACACTAGATGGCTTCGATTTGTTACCAAATGAGTCTGAAACGAGACGAGCTCAAATTGAATTTAAGGACGGACGTTTAAAGAATCGCGTAAAGAGGCGGCAGTCGTTGAAAGGGCACAGTGACGTTTGGATGTACAACGAATATATTTGATCGAGAGTGTCTGTCTTGCAGCTGCTCCGTCCGATAAAACGACTCCATCTGTTTGACAGACAAACCACAAATGACGGAAGTGCATTACTACTAGACTGTCTATTAATAGCTACGTTAAATCGTACGAGATTCGTTTGATCGAATTGTCTATAATTTGACAACAAATCAATGTCATGTGTTCAGTGTATATAAATATAATCATATTATCAAAGAAAATCTACATCTGCCGATTCATCCAACGGCTATGTGAGAGGATGGAATGTACATTTGGGGAAATGGGATCACATAATGAATGCGCAATGGGATGAAGTGTACATATGAGAAAATGTGATCACACAATGAATGTGCGAGGGTATGAAAATATTCAGTCTTTGATATATTATCAAATTAATACAATAAATTTGCCACTGACCGCGTAATATGAATATATAAATAATATATGTGTGGCACTGTTTGACACGATTAGACAAATATATAAAATAAAGATAATCTCTTCTAGCCTAAAATATTTGGGCATTTGTTAAATACGAATCAAGCACTTTTTTTAACATATCCACATCACTCGTATTGATCATTTGTTGAATATATCACCAAGTCCTCGGAAGCTTCTAAAAAGTCTGGGCCGTTCGCAAATATTGCAAATATATGTCGATACAGTATTATCTCCCATACACTTGGGACGTAATGATTATTATCTTTCATAGACATACATCAGCATTTTCAAGATTTTCCCAACAAGTCTGATCCTCGATGGCCAGCTGCTCTGGAACAGTTTCCGTGACTGATCGATTGTCTAAGTCGGAGATCAAAACTGCAAAGATCAACTGTTTCCTCCGAGAGTTGCAGATGCGATCAACCGGAATGAACAAAACAAATCGTTCAGTTACGTCTGTCCAACACGAAAAGGTCATTGGCCGGCACTTGCAGAAGACGGCAAGGAATTGGCCAACAACACCGACTATTACTTATGTCCACTTGTCCGGTTTCCTCCGAGGCAACAAGGTCGCTAAAACCCATATTACATATACTCAATACAAAACATAACAAAATATATACGGTCTATGTTGTGCCCTGGTCGTACAATGTGATGGTTAGAAGACTGCCTGCTGCCGTATATTGATGTCCTCATACAAAGAACACGTGGACAACAATATGTGAGCATGAAGTGATTTTAATCCAAACTTGACATCAACAATCGTCGACCATGACAGCAGTGTCATTCCGGATTCACCAGTTTGTGAATCAACTACCTGCAAAGCCAGGCGATGGTGATACCCATAACATAAAGGGCTGTGACTGCTTTTCCAGGGGAATCATTAATCCACGACACTATCGCGTTTCTATCGCAATAGTTCTGACACTATCGCCATAGTATTACAGTAGTAATACTGCTATCGCCATAGTATTGCAGTAGTAATACTGCTATCGCGGTAATAAAACCAACCAACCATGGGCTGGAGTCACAACCACACGTCGTAGACTCAGAGACCGCAAAAATATATATAAAATAAAGGTTCACATGTTTGGTGTACGCTGATGGTGTATTTTGAGGTTTATATTGATTTGCACATTAATAGTTAATAGTGTACGTCATTGGCGTAGGTTAATGATGTACGTTGATTATGTACGTTGACGATGTACGTTGATGGTGCACGTTAATGGTGTTTGTTGATGACATACGCTGATGGTATATGTTAATGATATGCGTTGATGATGTGCATTGATGATGTGCGTTGATGATGTGCGTTGATGATGTACGTTGATGGTGTACGTTGATTGTGTACGTTAATGGTGTGTGTAAATGGTGTACGTTGGTGGTGTAAGTTATTGGTATACGTTGATGGTGTACATTGATTATGAACATTGATTGATTTAATGGTTTAATGAGTCGTACTCGTGTGTTGCAGGAGGCAGTTGTAACGTGGAACAGATGGAAAACTGTCGTCGCGCCGGTAAGCGGAAACTCTTCATCTTCGACTTAATGGGAGAAACTGAATATATTTTCTTTGTTGGGGATCGCGTACATCACAATGCCATTACTACCAGTAAATTTGCATTTCTATCCTGCAATATGATCCGGCTTCGGGTCTTGGTTAACATAAATAGATCCCAGATCCACAAATGTTTGTGTAGACAGATGCTGCTAGAATCCCGAGGACGACTTGTCGTTTTCGTGTTGTTCTACTCCAGCCGTATCATTGTAAATTACATGTATAAATGACGGTACTACGGCGAAACGTTCTGTCTTAACTGTTGGTTGTACGCGTATATCCGTTGGCATTCTGAGCCAATATCCCGCAGACGCCAGTGGCCATTGTTTGGCATCGCCTAATCGGCTCGATCCATCTCGTCGAATTAATGCATTGCTCGTCCCCGGTTGCACTTGGCCGCTGCATAAAGATTGACTTAAAGCGTCGGTCTTATGGACGACAGACATGCGACATCGCGAGTCAAAGACACGTCCAACACTCGGAGTTTGTGCCGAATTATGTTTACGTATCTAAAATGCGAAATAAAAACTGTAGGGACCGATTGGCGTAGTTCAATCAAATGTAGAGGTGCCATGCCTACCGCTTTCACCTAGTGTCCCTCTACACAGGAACTCTACGTTCTCCGCCTTAGTTGCGACATCTACCGCCATACTGATATTTCACGGTAGGCCTGTAATTTTAGCCGATTTTTAATACTTATAAATATGAATACTTATAAATACTTATGATGGAATTTCAAGGTTTAAGAAGATAATTACTCATTTTGAATCTGATTATAGTACTTAATCAAGATTTCACGTAGGAACTGCACATAAATAAGTAAATATACCCAAAAGTTAATCACTATCCCATCATGGAGCGGTTCCTTTTTCCGCCCGTACTCCCCCTTGCGGCTGCAGCGCGAGACTCATAGTGTCAGATTCTCATCATCCGCCATCACATCATGAAAAGCGGTAGAGCTAGCGCTGTTTATGCAATATTACCTGGCCCCTCTGCGAATGTTAGGGTTGCATTGAACATTATCTAGTTTTATTGTTAATACTCGACATACCCACATTTGTACGTTGGACCTTATCAACATATATGGCCGAGATGTATGTCTAAACGGCAAGCCAGCGAAGTACTCTGTTGCTGATTTAGGTATAGTCGGGGAAATGTCAGAACGCGACCATTACTGGGCGGATATCGTTAAAGCTTCGCGGTGTGTGCACTGCAAACATGGAGCATAATCCTCGTTCTAGTGATCGCTGACCGGTAATACATGCTGACTGGCGACAGTAAATGTCGTGCGACTGAACAGACGCAGCAATCCAAAAATTCCCTCTTGGTGTAGTTCTCGTTTGTATTCACGTAACGAGAATGCGACAGTGGCTAGCGGAAGTCGCTCTGTGCTGGATGGGAATGAAAGCATCCATTTATATGGTAACTGCGCTGGCACGTCGACACTACTTCATACAATTTGAATAGTGTGTCATCTGGCAGAATAAATTGAAACCTCAGAATTAACAGTTTCAGAAAACGGAATAGGCAACAAAACTACTAATTTCATAAATCCATATGAACAATTAAAAGTTTCGTTCGTGAAATGTTATTCATCCATATGAACAACTAAAAATGTAGTTCGAGTAATGTCTATAGCCTGTGATCACGCATCGGCCTGTAGCAAACTATATAATGAAGATGAATGAGACGCTTAATGTTGTGATTTTTTAGTTCGACAAACAATATGTGGGAGAGTATGGATATATATATATATATATATATACATATAAATAAATATATATATCCATGGATATATATATATATAAATATATATATATCCATACCCCCCCACACATTGTTTGTCGAATTAAAATATATATGTGTGTGTGTGTGTGTGCGTGCGCGCGCGAGCGTGTGTGTTGACGCATTGCATATAATTACTTGTTACACGTTTGAAGATCGACGTGTTCCAACAATCTAACATTAAGACGAACACCGTTCGTTTTCATTATGTGTCGAGTCTGGCGCCGTGTCTATGTGCACCTAAGTACAGAAGCTGTACTTCAAAGACTACTTAGAGTTAGTTGATGTACCTACAGCTGGCGGGCCAGCGGTTATGGGGGGTCTGCGCCGCGCATCCCTCGACATCTGTAATTAATCGACTACATTACACCACTGAGAAATCGCGAAAATAACACGAAGAATTCAGCTCTCCTATTGCGGCGCCATACTCGATGCGCGTGCAGCGATTGGGTTCAGGGCCGCGGCAAATGTTTGTGAGTTGACGATTGGTAGGCGATTTGGAGCACAGTAGTAACGTGGAACAATTTATCAAGGCTACGACGTCCGGAAATGGGTAATGTGGGAATGTTGTCGAATCGACATAAAACTGTTGTTGTTTTTTCCAAGTGAAACCGGTGTCAAAAGTGAGTGCTGTACGCAAAATCGGGATTCGGTTTATATATCAAATTGCACCTTTGCGAATTGCATGCAGCTGTAATCGTACGAGACTGTGGCGAAATGACACAAGTATTCGGACTATCCACGCCCATATTGGACAGACCAGGAGTAAACTGTAGTTTGTGATTCTTGTTTTTGTCGAAGTTCTAAGGTGTATTAACTTTTTCGTTGTAATAATTTCTAAACGAAACAACACAACACCATGAGGACATGATATAAAGGATCTTATAATCACTAAAGGTAGAAACGTTAAAAGTTACCAGGTGGTGTTATCTACACTCTATGAACCCACTCACGCTACTGTATTTTGTATTTGTTTTTAATTTTCATTGATGCCCGTGTGTCAACTACTCGATAATCAACGCAACACATAAAGAACGCGGCAAACTGCGGCAATCGCGGAGCACAGCACTAAAACATCGGCTTTTAATTAGGGAGCTAATTAGAACGATTGATAAGCGCGAGACAGGGAGACGCCGGCAATTCTTCCTGTCCGCGCAAGTTGTTTTTCACCACGACTGTCGAACGTCAACAACGCGCCTTGATTGACGAGCCACGTACGACGTCAGGCAGACGGCGAATACGTCAGTGACGAAGGACCAAGTCAGGACGTCTGACGCCTCATTATTCCCCAAGCCCGGTAATCACGTCCTATCACCACCTGCCCCGAAATACTGAATGATGTACTAGCCCCGACCGAATGTGTAGGCCGTGATTTCTTTATTGAAGCAATCACGAGCATCAGAGACAGCGAGCGTAGTCCGTGATGTATTGGTTCATAAACTGGCTGTTGGTGAGAAAAAAAACCACTGAAAATGTCACACAACTACCGATTCCTGTAACTTTAAAATGGCGTGTATGTACTATTTTATATTTACGATGATGGTTTTTTTGGCCAATTTAAAGGTGCATTCCGAGATCTTTTAAATACAACTTTCCAGTGAACCACCATGCGCCGTCCGCAATATATCATTTCCCTCAACACAATATAAACCTGTTTCAAACAATATTCAATGTTAGCATAAAGCGGCGCAGAAGACGAAACATCCGCGTGTCAGACGTGTATTATTCCGCTGGCTGGACCTGGCAACCGGTAATTTTGCGAAAGCGTAATTTATAGAATAACATATCAAATGCCAAAGTGACATATATGCCAGAAATGTAAGAGATTAAATAAGTAAATATTGTTCACGGTGTGACGTTACATACACATTCTTGAAAACGGTTTAAAATGATAGCTTAACTAAGAAAGCAACTTTAAACTAAGTGGCTATGTTCTCTACCATCACGATCAATTGTCTTTCAGTCTTAAAACAAATCAAATGTTAGTCTTTTTGTACCCAGTGACGTAAATAATAGTTTCGTCGTCATATAGCTAGCGTCATTTTGTACAAGTAGTGCCGTCGGATACGTCCGATTTCGTAAATGTTTAAAGTTTTATTTTTCATTTCATAAAGGCACCCGTACATATTGGAAGCATGTGTAAAACTGTTCTCTTTTTTCTCCTTCATTTAGGAGTACACATCAATGTCGGTTTCATTGCTGGTAAGTGACGTCATAGGATCATTTCGAAGTCACGTCAGAGCCATTTCTGGTATTGTCGTTTCCAGGGTCATACCAATGTTTTCCTTCTCTTGTGCTATAGCATATACGGCCGGATCACTTTTGCTATTATATCGCCGAATTGAAAACGGTCAAACATTACGTAATACTTTGTCTGTTAAATCACCAAACCTATAACGCATTCGTATCAACGAGCTGGCATGTGGTAATGGATTCAAGACAGGTTCCATGTTACGCGAAATGGATCGGAGACGACCTGAGCAAAAACACTGGATCGAGGAAGGAACTCCAGATGGCTGCTTCGCGGAGTGCTTGTCTCTGCATATAACCCGCGATCGATCAATCAATCAAATATACCAACGAGTCAAATAGGAAACACAACACAATTTGCAGCAGGAGAACGCCAGTTATAAATAAATAATGCTATGTTGTGTACACTAACGAATGGTCGGCTTCAGCTGCGGAACCAGAACTAGCCGGCGGGTGTCCAACAGAAAACCTGATCCACGGTTAAACAAATGCGACAATGTGGTCGCTAAAAAACTGTCGCCGTTGACAAAACGAAACTACGTTATATGCATGTACGGTTGATGAGGTCACGATTCAAAAAGCAGAATGATTTATTACCCAGCAACGCTCCATCGCGTCCAACTCTCCGCCGAGCGTTTGAAGGCGGGGTGGAAGAAGTCGGACACACAGAGCGACGTCAGGTCGACTGGGTGCGGCAATCTTAATAAACATCATGGCTAATCGTACGACAGATCGTTATTGGAGACAGCTTCGGTCGTGGTTAATCTAGCTGTATCTAGGAGTCCGACTGGGCGCGCGTTGCCCGTCCACAAAAGCGCAGTAAATTGCTGTAACCGGCGAGGATTCAAAATAGGCACCCGGAAACATGTCCGAATGGCGATGGCCCGACTATTTATTAGCGTGTCCGCCGACATGACATTTAAACCTGTCTACAAACCCCACCGGACGATAAACTGCACATCTATATTTGCATTAGCTTAATGGATTTAAGAGATTTTGTAAGAGGGAAAATCCGAGGAGTGATAATTCGTGTAGTGGAAATAACTTGCCAGAAGTGCGACTTCTGTGCAACGGGGCAGACGCTCCCGAGCAATCGACCGGCAATGGCGATAGCAAAGCTCTTCTGTGATATATCATCGTGTCGTCTCCTTGTGCACTGGATGCCGTGCGGTCAGCCAGAAAGCGCGGCCAGACAACCAACCTGTGTGCCAACCAAGTACCAAGTCGGCCAGCCAGCCAGGCACCCGTCCAGTCAGTCAGTCAGTCAGTCAGTCATTTCTTTTTAAGCCAGGAAACGTTGGGCGTGGTATGGACGTACAATGCCATCCATCACACGAGGTGTGATGGATCTCACAATCGCACGTATTTCCGAGATACACGTGGCCGACATGTCCTGTCACTCTAGCATGTCTAGCCGGTATGTAACGAAGAACATTTACTTCGTTACAGAACTGAAGTATATTTATATGAAATGTACTTGTAACGAAGTACATTTTAGAGATTACTTTTTACTTGTAACAAAGTACATTTATCAGTACTTTTTTATTTTCTACTTCCATATTTTTACTACTGACTACACTTTGGAGGAATTATGGTTTCTTTTATGCTAGTCGTGATGTTTACAAGCAGGTGATATTGATATTGGAACAGTGTGATTGCTACCTGTCCGAAGGGATTCAATGGTCCTTTAAAGCTTATTCCTCAACCAAACCCCCTTTCCTCACAACGCTAGTGGGACAGGCGGCATTGGCTTCCCATTCATTCACTGATTAATTGCTGGGTAGTGTTTGACCAGCACATCTTATAATACCAACTTTAGTTAGTGGCTGCTGACCTTATGACTCCCAGAAGTGTGAAAAACATCCTGATGCATTTGTCTTGAGTCAATCAGACAGAGTGAGGTGACAGTGGCAAAGACTTGCTGTTTGTTGACAACTACTCTGGCTCATTGAAAAGGTAATGCACAACGTGCGATATGCCATACGGGTCTGTTAACGGTTGTAATGCAGCTTAATTAAGTTGGCATTCTTCTCTACTGTTGTACAATATTGCATTTTTGTATCCATTGATTATCCTGAGTAAATAATGTTTATTATTATGATTACGTAGTAGTGGTATCAGTATTTACCTAAAAAAACTTTGCTTGGCGTATGTGTCCATTTTGGATAATGGACGCACACTGGAATAATTTGACAGACGGATATTTTGGTACTTATTTACTTAAGTACTGTTCGATACAAATACTTTTCTATTTTTACTTCAGTACTTTCTTGGAGGGATACTTTTACTTTTACTTAAGTAGTTTTTGGGAGCTACTTTCACTTTTACTTCGTTACTTTATTGCAGTACTTGTACAAGCACTGCTAGTAGCCGATGTAGAGTATGCGATGTTGTAGTTTTGTCTGGCATATGCGCTGAGCTAATATTTTAAACTGGCGCCAATGTCACTTAATGATATTAACTTGCTTACACCAACCCGTGTGGCAACAAATCAATGACAGCAATATTGTCACCACTGCATTGTATGCTGCTGATACTAATGTTAATAGCACTGCAGTGGCGCCACTCGGGGATTAACTAACAACTGAAAAAAGTAAACAATCAAAATAATTGACTACCTTTGTGGTTTTTTTAATTCATCGCCAATCGGTGGACCAGAGGACAATTGTGCAATTAAGCGAACGAATATCGATTACTGAAATAGGCGAGTGGATCTTGGCGCCTGAAAGGAGATCGACTTACAATGCTCCATCGTTAGAGTATTAATGTCTATATAGGCCCTACGCTACAGTTAGCTGTTGAAGAAACAACGCAATATTTATCAATCCGTTTTTGTCTTTTATAAATGTCTTTGATAATGTGGGTCCTCGGCAATATCGCTGCTTGTAGTGAAATGGTTTTCTACGTTTATTAGACTTTATCGTCCTCGGGTGAATGCAACAAACCCAACAAAATGTGCTGTCATGCGAGTAGAAAGGAGGCTGCCGTTAGGGGGCAAGGGATGTCAACTCCCGAAAGAGCAGTACAACAGCACACGACCTGAACCTCACCCATGTACACGAGAACCAGGACGAAGAACACCAACACCATTTGACATCTGTTTTTGCTTTGAGTGTCAATCTTATTCATTCAGGTTTAACTACAACTAAATATGCTAACTCGGATAACACCTAGAAACCATCTACTGCCCGTGAAACCACAAATGAACCTTTATGAAATACAACAATCTTGTTGTTCAGGGACATTGGCACAAAGCTATTGTCAAACTTCAAAGCGATACAAAGCTTGACATTTACAAATTCGTTGGACCAGCGGAGATATGACAACAATTAATGGACTATCACGGACAGAAACGCGACGTTTTGGACACGTCCGTTGTATTTGAACAATCGCTCTGGAAGCGCACACTTGTTTGATATGCACGTCGTACAGCAGTACGCGATACGACGACCATTTACGTGTGGAGATTACGCCTATCTCTCAATGTAGCAAGACGCCTGTGAACCGTACGCGTATAAAACCATCCTATCGTATAACTAAATCTCAGCACGTCTCAGGCGTCATTTGTAGTTGAAACACTAAAACCATGTTGGCTTCGTAAAATGCCCCTAGCTTCCTACGCGCATGCCATTATCCAGACGGACAAGACTGGTGTCAAAGATACAAAACCTTACGGGTTTTATCGTGTTTTCGAGTATAAACTATATTGATTCTGACACCATGGCCGCACAGGTGTGTTTTAATTAACGACCGAGCTGCTAGAACACTATATAGTTAGTGCTATTTTATGATAAAATGGATCACTGTCTGATCTTATCTATTTTAATACCAACGCGAATCGCGATGTGAAGTGTTATACTGGTGAAAGGTGTTCAAAACACTCCCACATTTGGTGTTTTGGCATAATAGTTTTATGCTCAACAAATTCTTCTAATGTTGAATGAAAATTGGTCAACATTCTCGCATTTGAACAGCGCGTTTAAATCCAAGCCCTATTAAAATTAATCTGGGCGATCAACATGTTAGAATATCACAGACTCTAGTAAAAACGTCATAACACAATTGCATAATAAAAACGATCACGATGATTAATTTTGAATTTGAGCACCTACTGTATTGTGTCTAGGAAAAACACGTTAGAGAGTTATGAACCTAGGTTCAAAACATTATCGTATTGTTTTCGAGGGTGGGTGTTTTGAACTCACTACTCTGACGGACGGACATTATATTAACCGGATGGGTCCTCCCGACAGGAGACCCTGACCAATAACTCGTGTACGTGACCACCGCCCGATATATCCCACAAATCCCCCCGTATCGCCGACAGCCAATTGCTAATAAAACAGCAGATCTAATTATCGATAGAAGGCAGTTATATCGTTATGGATGAGCCGGGTGCAGCAGGATAATGGCGCCCGCAGTAATGGCGTCCCGGCGCCGATTACTAAATAATGCAAGGGCTCAGTCAATAAATCGCCCCTTACACCACGACATGCTTACCGGGACCAGGGGACCATAGAATGCCGCGCCGTATCGATCTGACGAAGCTTGTCAAACGATTGACTGTAGTCTCCCGCATGTCATAATGTGTGCCTTGTTCTGGCACACGACGCACGGCCATGTTTATTTCAAATTGTTTACACGCTAATAATTAATTGTTGCATTGTGCCCCATTGTGGCCATTACCGTGTCATCCGACAGAAGCTGTAGTTCGTAGTCATAACAAATACCTGGTAGGGTAATATCGATATTTTTTTAAATTATGTTGGCCTACTTGCTCAACACACGTACGCGAATGCACGCACGCATACATGCGCGCGTGAAAATGTGTTAGTTAACCCTATAATATGAGTATGATAATTTGTGTTCTTATATATTGCACTCTAAAAACAAAACAAAATGTTCTGTTCGCCTGCCATGCCACGCACCGCCTGTGTCCTCAGCATGTTGAGGCTAGGCGTGTATTGGAAGAAAAAGAAGAAGAAGACATAGGCATAACTGTACCGGGCCTTATTGCCTATGGAATTATTAGCCTATTGCTAGGCATTACCATAAATTTAAAAAACTTGAATAATGTGTCAACTTGCCACGTTGATAAACTTAGTCCGTCCATGTTGCTTGGCATTTATCTTCGCTGCCCATTGCCAGTGTAGTCGTATTCAAGGTTAATCCAGACACATATGCTTTGCCACTGGTAGAAGTGGGCGGAAATGACGTTACGCGATAGTTACGTCACTTCCGTTGTTACTCGCTGCTTCCTGGCGTATTACCGCGCGTCGCTACTATTGAACGAGACAACTCCAGCAACCTTGACACGATCAGCGGCCTGACAACATTTAAGAAGGAATATCCCCTATACCCATAATACTATAAATTGTAAGACAATTCGCAAATGTTACGGATAACCCGCACGATTTGCCATTATTGAGTCTTGTACAGAATATGATGGCGTTTCAGAGAAATGTATATACAAAACGATTACATCATGCCCTGGAAGTGGAATTCGCCAGCTAACTTAATAGTAATTTATGGTATAATGGGTCACTTTTATAGTCTTAGCTTAGGTTTGCTTTATTATTCACATTATTTCCAAGATCCATGAACAGAGTTTTACTCTGCATAGGAATGTTAAAATAAAGTATATTATTATTATTCATAATGACACAACCCGTATTGAACGTCTCTTGCGCAACTTCACCACTACGCACTTCTGTTCGTTTCCAGTTCGTGACGAAACGCTGCACGCCCTCTCGAGCGGCGGTTCGTGCACGCGCAAGTCGTATGCCGGCGTGTACACGCACGTGTGCACGATCAACGCGCACTCGCTGGTCAATGACGCCAACCACTGCTGCTGCGCGCACGACGACGGCGTCTTCTGCTGCAAGTACCACCAGGACGGCAATATTTTCAGGTGCAACAAGTCGAATGACGTCATCGATCACGTGTGAGTAGTACCCGGTGCTCATTGGTTTCGTTTACCTTTTTAAGGATGATCTCATGAGTTTACAAAGTTAAAAAAAAATAGCATAGGCGTCAGAACCGTAGTTCACCAGACTGGATGGTTCTAATGAGTAATATTTGTACTTATGGGGAGATGGCACACACATATCTACGACGATCTCCTGAAGAGCCATCCAGGGCGCGTCCGAGGGGAACATACACCACAGTGAAACGTCTGTGCAGAATGCATAGTTCTACTTGAGATTCTAGTTGTTCTGGTCGAAACGTCACGTCAGTTGTCTAACTGGTCTGCTTATCTGTTGAAAGATGATCTCATGAATTCACAAAGTGCAAAAACTTTATTATAGTGTTTCGTTTTGGTTCAAACCACCGCCCAGCCTAGAAAATGTCGTGTGTGGTTGAAGCTATTGAGCGATCCAAAACGGCTTCCAAAACCACAGTCACAGGACCCACCTGAACTGAACTGACAGGACCCACCTGGACTGAACTGACAAGACCCACCTGAACTGAACTGAACTGACAGGACATGGTTGCTTATACTTTACCTACCATAGCGTCAAAATGCATTCATGGAGGTTCCACTCAACAGGTAGCGCCACTGTAGCAATTGAGTTCCCCGCGATATATGGTGACGACCAACCACCACCCACCCATGCGTAGTCCTATAGTCCACGTGTAGGACTAAGTATGGGTGGGTGGTGACTAGATCGTGGTGATCAGCCACCTCCCGTAGTCCTATACGTGGTGAAGACCAGCCACCTCCCACCCATACGTAGTGACGACCAACCACCTCCCACCCATACGTAGTTCTATACGTGGTGACGACCAACCACCACCCACCCATACGTAATCCTATACGTGATGACGACCAGACACCTCCCACCCATACGTAGTGACGACCAACCACCTCCCACCCATACGTAGTTCTATACGTAGTGACGACCAACCACCACCCACCCATACGTAGTCTTATACGTAGTGAAGACCAACCACCATCCACCCATACGTAGTCTTATACGTGGTGACGACCAACCACCACCCACCCATACGTAATCTTATACGTGGTGACGACCAACCATCACCCACCCATACGTAGTCTTATACGTAGTGACGACCAACCACCACCCACCCATACGTAGTATTATACGTAGTGACGACCAACCACCACCTACCCATACGTAGTCTTATACGTGGTGACGACCAACCATCACCCACCCATACGTAATCTTATAAGTGGTGACGACCAACCATCACCCACCCATACGTAGTCTTATACGTAGTGACGACCAACCACCACCCACTCATACGTAGTCTTATACGTGGTGACAACCAACCACCTCCCACCCATTCGTAGTCCTATACGTGGTGACGACCAGCCACCTCCAACACATACGTAGTCATATACGTGGTGACGACCAGCCACCTCCAACCCATACGTAGTCCTATACGTGGTGACGATCAACCTCCACCCACCCTTACGCCACCACTTCTAACCTTTACTCTATTGGAGGGCAATTCAAATTTTTGCTATTAAATTTGCATGTTGCGACACCTTGCGAGTAGCTGTGTTGGCAGGTGTTGCATTTGTGTTGTCTGGCGTGACAGTTAACTACGCCTGTTGTAGTGCCAGAACCCAGAAGACAGCGTCAACGTCACTGGCATCGGGGTGGGTCAACTGTCACTAAACCGACATTTTTGCACTGCGTGTACTTTTGAGGATTTATATGGCGTTAATCTCAAACATCCTAACTTACACCCACCCACACGGGTCAATGTCACATGTGTTTGCAAATGCATACGCATTCGTTGTCACTTGTATATATGCACTGTTTTCGTTTACATAAATCTATGACGCTCTGAACAAATACATGCACCAGCACTAGCACTGGTACCAGAAAAGTAATTTATATTTGGGCTATTCGTTATCTGCCTGCTTACACCAGCTTGTGGAGTTACAAACCAAGCGCAGCAATCCCACTTAACCTAAAAAATATTTAAAAAAAAACTAAATTACTACCTCTTGGTTTTTCCAAATGCATCGCCAGTTAGTAGATCATTGACCAAAGGTCCACATAAGGGAATGAACATGGAACGAGGCGAGTAGATCTCGGCGCATGATAGCTTTGCAATGACCTAAAATTATCCAACGTTAGATGCCTAGATACACAATAAGGACAATACGATGTAGCTACAGCCAACCCTTACAGACTTCGCAAGAAATTAACCAGAGGAATTAAATGATGTTTTGAAAGAGGTTTGTGCGAGTGGCGGCGTCATGGTCCGATAGAAGGGCCGTGCCAGAAACAGACCTAGCCGTTATTAATTAGGTGGATTGTTCAGTGTGCAAGCACATACATATGTATCTAATTATGCACGGTCCATCGTTGGACATATGAACCCGACAGGTTGTTACAATGTTCTCTTTATAATTTTTACTTCAACCCAACATGAACGTACTTTCCTTTCACCCTTTCTTCCACCAATCTTTATTTGGAGAATAAAAAGTCGCCCTTCAGTGAATACCAGCTCTGTGTTAGTAAGATGACGAGTCGATGTTCTCAAACGTCTGTGGTTGTTTGCAGTGCCCATGGTGGTGTGCTGTCATGGGAAATCCTGCTTCCTCTCGCTCTCGTCGCCGTCTTCGTCCTCGCCTGTCTCGTCTACTGCTGCCGCTGCAAGCGGCACTGCTGCAGAGACGACCACGACTCAGCCACAGAGGCCGAGTGCGGCGGCTGTTGTGCACGTACGTCATCGCTCTTGTTGAAGTCGCCAGTGGACGTGCTAGTCGTCCTTTTTAACAGTCGGGGGAGTGCTGGTTATCCCCTTTTTACAGTCACCAAGGGCGTTCTAGTTGCCAAGTGTGTTATCATGCTGATGGTTGTCTATATAGGAGTGAGTGAGTCTACGAGAGGCTACACATTTACATGTGGTATATTTGATATCTCCTGGCATATGCAGCAAATAGAAGGCACCAACAACTTCTGATGTTTCACCTTTGTTGACGGAATAGACCATAGAACCGATAACGGTCAAATAACATTAATGTTGTTCATCAAGAATAATTAATTAACGAATTTTCTTATTACACAACTAGGAAATTCGTTAATTTATTTATATATATATACATAGTTGACACTATACAAGATTTTTCAATAACATCGAATAGAGAGTGGATGGAAACCGCACTGTGTGCTATCAGCACACACGAGGGTAACTGATGTTTAAATGTTGTGTTATTCAGAGTCCGACTCTGACGACGAGTCTGGCAAGGGTGGTGCCCCGGAAGACAAGAACGACGAGTTGTCTCCGCTCAACTCCGGCGTCAAACTGCTCCCGGCGGCCGACTTCGGTCACGGCGACTACCCAACGTACCACGTGGGGATGATACAACCGACGCCGTGCCCGCACTGCGGCCACCCGCCGCTGACCACTGTCCAGCCGTCGGCTCCTCCGGCCGAGGACGTCGGCATGTGCACGGACCAGGTTGTCCCGGCCGAGTCGGCGACGATGCCGCCTCGCGCCAACTCCGACGTGTCGTCGCTGCTGCGGCTGGGAGAGCACGAGCCGGCCTTCTTCGCCCGTTCCAACAGCGTGCCGGCGACGGCGCCTCCTCACATGATCCACTCGTACACGTGTCCCTCCTGCCCCGTCGCCGCCGTCGCCCCGCCCTCCTACGACGACTCACGCAGGGACCGCATCGTCTTATGATGCGGGCGACGGGGATCGCATTGTATTATGAGCGACACCTAGCGACCAGTACCGCGTTGTATCATAAGCGACACCTAGCAACTGACAAGTGGCGACCCCAGCGGCGCGCATTGCCTATCCTAGAGGTTGTATCGTCGCAGTACATCCAAACACACGTTTCTTTTCTAACCACACCACACTTGTCCCACCTATAACCAACCGCAATAACGCTCATTTGTACGTATATAAAAAAATCACAAATAAAGCAAGATATTGCATACTCTGTACAGGTGGCACGGCACTAACTAATATAAAATATATAATCAGAGCTGTACTATTGAAAACAATAATAATACATCATAGTATTAACACTAGCTAGCCTACCAAAGTTGAGAATCGAAGAGATGCTTGGTATCATGGGCAATTAAAATCAACAGAACAGAAAGTTCTAAGACTGAGTCAGTAATATGCTAAGTGGTGTTTGCAGTGATATTACTCACAGTGACATTTTAGCGTGTCATGCTCAACTGTGGTGAAGACATTTGTTGCCAGTGGTTGTGACTGCGCGTTGAGCGTAGCTACGAGGGCCGCCAGCAGCTGTGGGCGTGGCGTGTGCTCATCATATTCCATATCATCGACGGCAATTCGTCGTGCAAGAAACCTCCGGCGTTTCTTCAATACAAACTTGTTCTCACTCCTGCATCGGACATGAGACCGCGACAGCGAGTCGGACAGTATGCAAAACGGGAACTGCGCGTGCTTCAGTTATCCTACAAGACGTGCTCGGATGTAACTTTGCTGTGGCGACGCCATCTGCACTCAAACTGAAGTGTGACGTCATAGTGTGACTAACATGTGTATGATCAACTCTGATCGTCTGTATACATGCAACGACGTTGTTGTTGATTGTGATTTGAATGCAAGGTCGAGGCACTGTGGTCACACGAAGTAATATTTCTAACTTGTTTCTGATCTGATGTTTTACAGTGACCCGTTACAGCGAGCCGGGTGTTTATTTAGTGGCACAGGCCCACTCTGCACACCTGCCAAACTAGCTGTCCCGGTCATGTCCCATCAATGTTGTGATCTTGGCAGAAATGCTCACCTTATAGTTTCTTCTATCAACGTTCATTTTTTTCCTCGACAAACAATTAAAAACTATTAAAACACATGCATTTGCGAACCCATAGATTAAACAAACAATAGACAATCTGACTCAAAATGACCTTGTTTCTCATAGCGTTCTTTTGTAAGTTTGCTTAAATTTTAGCAATAAATAAAAAGCTACTGAAGATATTTCAACAAATGAAGTATCATTTTAAAGCTGATGATCTGTCACTCCATTTCACAATGTTACCACGTTGCTGTGGCAGGTCACATGTATGTGTCAGTATTGTGATTTGTGGAAAATATCTTACCATTTCTTATATTCAGTATTGGTGATAACTTATAATAAAGAAATGTTATAAGTTACTAGGGTTCTTTCTTAACACAGTCGCACCAATGCAAACCGAATTTAGATCAAGACGTCACGTTTCGATTCTTTTGTTGTATAAATTTGGTACATCCCTGGAAGGTATTATTTCATTTAGTTGTACGATTTACGTGTCTTTTTGATATAGTTTTGTCTTGATTGTTGTTGTCAAACGATTAACAAAGGATGAAGCAATTGTTATATGTCAGTGTATGTCTATACTATCCACGTGCACCGACTAAAATTATATTTGTAAATAAATTCGACAGTTGTAGAACGATATGGGTGTTAATAGAATTAATATTTTAGTGCTTGTCGTGTGTCGACACACACACCACGTACACGCCAACCACAACACGCCAAACACCACACGGCACACACCAAACGCCACACAGCAAACGCCAAACACCACCCATAACACGGCACACACCATACGCCAAAAACCACACAACACGGCACACACCAACCTTCATACGGCACACACCATACGCCACACACCACAACACGGCACACACCATACGCCAACCACAACCCGGCACACACCAAACGCCACACGCCAAACACCACAACACGGCACACACCATACGCCACACGCCAACCACAACCCGGCACACACCAAACGCCAACCACAATACAGCACACACCATACGCTACACGCCAAACACCACACGGTACACACCAAACGCCACACATCACACGACACACACAACATGGCACACACCAAACGCCACAGGCCAAACATCACACGACATACACCACACGACACACATCATACGCCACACTGACACGTGTTTTGTGAACTTTTTTTATTTGAAACTGTCCCAAAATGAAATGAGCGTGTGGAGCGACGAGGCGAGGGAGTGGTAGTAAGAAGTTGAGTGGTATGGGCAGATCTCTTGGTGGGAATGGAGGCGTCCTGCTGGTTGCAAACGAGAACATTGGCAGAGAAACGACAGTCCGCAGGAAAAGACGACATATAAGATGGGAGGCCGGTGTAAATATGTATTTGAAGATCACTGTTGGTTTCCGAGTGCACGCATCGGGGTAGTAGATCAAACAAAGGAAGACAGTTTGCTGCTGAATAGGTGGGTTTATGGTGGCGGGGGCATACAAAATGAATGGGGGTGGGGAGAGGGGGCGGTGCTGGTTTTGTATACTGGGAATGGAACCCTAGTCCTAAAGCAGCCATATCTGGAAGCTGACACTACTGCCTCTGGACGTCCGCTCCAGGCTGGACTGGTCCTGGTGAAGCATGGGAATTTCCTGAAATGGAATGTAAGGGAGGGAGTTGCTCATTGGGAACAGTGTTGGACAACTAAAGCAAGAGCAGTGCATTGTACAATGGAACCACGAACAGAACAAACATGTCAGAGGTCAGCATAATGGAAACAATGCACAGGAAGTGAATAATGGTGAAAGTTGACGGAGACATCGGAAGATAATTTTATGTATTTTTGCAGAAGAATCGTCGTAACAAATACATGATTCTGATAGCATCTACAATGGAGGTTGCCATTCCGTAGCCCACAAGTATTTCAAACAAGCGATAATCTTATGCTGTGGAGGTCAGTAAAAATGAATGACATATTTTTTTCAAATGAACGCTGTTATAATATAGTGTTGTGGTGACTGCGGTGCAAACGCAGACGCCGCTACGGCGACTGAACTTAGTCAGCGCGAGGGATTTCGGGAAATATTGGACTCGTCGGGAAACAGTGACTAGGATTTAGCCATGGCGACGTCGCGAGCTGCGCTCGTTTTTAGCGATGTGGCCCCATCACACAACATTGCACTACTAAATAACCGTTTCGTGTGTGAAACAAAATTATGATATAGCACGCCTTTGGGTTTCAGTTTTATGGCACATCAAGTTTCATGGTACATCACGTGATGATAAAAACACCCTCGGCAATCAGCCGGTTATTTCTTTGTCAAGGTATGAAGATACGAAATCGAACGTTAAAATGGCTGACAGTTACTCACGGTGGGTAAGCACTGAAGGATTCTGCTAGCGGGCCATTCAACGTCAAACCCTAGTTGAGGGTAGGGTGGTATGGTCAGGTGTGATTTACTAAGAGCTATTAGCAGCGAAATGAGTTTACTCTCCTCCCGACTAAGGTTACCTAAAATAAATTACAGGGACCCAAAACCCAAAAAGTACTTTCATGGGCCCTAGGTAGACCCAGAGAGGGTAGTCTAGGGGACAAAACCTACAATTGCACCCCGGAGGCTTGCCAAAAAAACCTCTTCTGGCGCGGGAACGAAATTAATGTTGAATTTGCCGGAGCTTCAGCACGACTTCGCTGTCGGATCATGACATCGGAAGACGGAGGTGAGGGTGCTGTTGAAGATACGATTGTTCTCCTTGGTAGTAAATTATGTAGCAACACCTTTATAATAGCTTCTAAAAATTCAGACATACGGCCTACATCAGGTTATTCCCAGCTTACAAAACTTATACGGCCTACATCAGGTTATTCCCAGCTTGCAAAACATATACGGCCTACATCAGGTTATTCCCAGCTTGCAAAACATATACGGCCTACATCAGGTTATTCCCAGCTTGCAAAACATATACGGCCTACATCAGGTTATTCCCAGCTTGCAAAACATATACGGCCTACATCAGGTTATTCCCAGCTTGCAAAACATATACGGCCTACATCAGGTTATTCCCAGCTTGCAAAATATATATGGCCTACATCAGGTTATTCCCAGCTTGCAAAACATATACGGCCCACATCAGGTTATTCCCAGCTTACAAAACATGCGGCCTACATCAGGTTATTCCCAGCTTGCAAAACATATGCGGCCTACATCAGGTTATTCCCAGCTTGCAAAACATATACGGCCTACATCATGTTATTCTCAGCTTGCAAAACATATACGGCCTACATCAGGTTATTCCCAGCTTGCAAAACATATACGGCCTACATCAGGTTATTCCCAGCTTGCAAAACATATACGGCCTACATCAGGTTATTCTCAGCTTGCAAAACATATACGGCCTACATCAGGTTATTCCCAGCTTGCAAAACATATACGGCCTACATCATGTTATTCTCAGCTTGCAAAACATATACGGCCTACATCAGGTTATTCCCAGCTTGCAAAACATATACGGCCTACATCAGGTTATTCCCAGCTTGCAAAACATATACGGCCTACATCAGGTTATTCTCAGCTTGCAAAACATATACGGCCTACATCAGG
>CM034531.1:16780117-16855132 GCA_020002185.1 Paraescarpia echinospica
AATCATGTCATTATAAAACAGTTCGTTCTGTTTGTACGTGCATCCACATCTCTGTCAGTTTTGCATGTATCGGGCTGAAATTTTGCATGTGATCTAGCGGGCCTTTCAGATGGTTCGCTGATTTAGACATTTTCGAAATTCATCCGGTGGTGTAGAATTTCAGGGGGCTCAATATTTCAAAAGGCTCTAGGTGGAATTCCAGCCATGGAATTTAATGTGTTTCTATATCATCGTAAAGATAATTATGCTATCTAAAATATGTCACTGAATGTATGCAGAAATTTTGAATAGTTTTAAAGTGCTTAATATGCAGCAGGTCTACCCGTCACTGGTCATGTCTGCACACTCACAAGTAGTGCCCTCTTTCACATTTCATATATTTCCTACAGATGGAGCCATGTGTCATCTAGCACCAAAATTATCGCCTGTCAAGTTAGTGTATTATAAAAAGTGAGTGTCAAAAGAGTTACATTGGATAACTAAAAATACGACATATCTTCTATATTATAAAACAGTTTGTTCTCTGTTTGTTTGTGCACCAAAATTTTCGATAGTTTTGTATGTATATGGCTGATATTATAACCCAGCATCTGCCCTCTGCCCATCAGTTAGAAGGATAAGCGTGTGTGATGTCTGACAAAAGGTTGTCCTAACAACTAGGCCAGTGACCAGTTACAGACCTGCCTACCCCAAAAACTTCCTGTCAGTAATCCGTCTTCCCATTTACACTGATTTTCAGGAATATAGGTTTGCTGTCAGTAATAGTTCAGAACCGTGTCAGATATTGTCACGAAAAGAACACCACTGTCAGTAATACTGTGACTATGACGATAGTTACACCCAAAACATAATTGTCTCTAATAAACTATGAGGTGTTTTGAAGTGTTCAGTTAACAAGGTAAGGTAGATGTTCATAACCAGCATTGAATGATTGATGGAAATCAAATGTGAAGAAGTGTAACTGTAATGTAAATGAGTCTATACACATTGTAATTCTGATTTTATGTAAATTTCAAAAACAGAATGCAAAAACTTGACAAATTATAACAATGCATCACGTCATTGTATATTTGTGGTGTCATTAGGATTAATATTAGTATCCGGTATACCTAGGGCCAAGCTATAGACTATACAGTATAGTAGCTTGACTAGATCAAAGACAAAGTCATACCGGGGGACGGCAAAACCATTACGTTACGCTAGTCATCGACATCGTCTAGACTCTAGTCTACTCAACTCTAGTATTTAAGCCTATCCCTGTATTTTAGGCCGTAAATGATAGACTAAACTAAATAATTACACTAACTTAGTCTTGGTACAGTCAGTTGGCCTAACACTACAAGTACAACACCCACTACTCTGTCACTAGTACTAGTCTAACGACATCGTAGTCAGTACCTGCAATTATCCCGGCCACCAGTGACCATGTGAAATAGGAAAATAAAAATAATTACACTAACTTAGTCTTGGTACAGTCAGTTGGCCTAACACTACAAGTACAACACCCACTACTCTGTCACTAGTACTAGTCTAACGACGTCGTAGTCAGTACCTGCAATTATCCCGGCCACCAGTGACCATGTGAAATAGGAAAATAAATTTCGCGTATCCGGCAGTATGTAAAGCCGACCCCCTTCTTTAAACTTGACAATACGGGGCATGTCTGCGTGCATGCTGTTATAAAATTATATATGCAGTACACGTTTCTTCTTGGCTGGTAGTGGTGCCGTTTCGATCCCCGGCATCATTTCGTGCCGCGTGAGTCGTGACTTCGTTTTGTTTGAGCGCCATGAGCGCGGAAATGTGAACTTGTCGTAATGCTGTTTCCTATTGGTCAGGTTACGACCAGAAGCAGCGAATGAAAAACAATGTCACAACAAGCAGGGTATATATGCTGCCACCTGTTGAATAAAGTTAAACTAAATTTGAGGAGTACGGAAGTGATTGACGCTCATTGTGACAACGAAAGAATCCGTAATATTTTCATCCCTCGCCGTAATGCCGTAATTTGAGGTGTATTTCCGGAATGATTCCGGACAATCCGGAATGGTAGGCAGGTCTGCAGTTACGATTTATTAATGCAGGTAGGCTGGAAAGATTTGGGATGGGTTTGGGGTGTCTGGAATATAAGACTGCCTTTTCCCCCGGGCAATGCCATGTAACTCAGCTAGTTTCTTATAGTGTTTTAGTAAATTTTTTACCAATCAAAGCACTTCACATAATAAAATTATATGTAGACTAGTTGCTCAAATATCCAATAATTTAAGGTAAAACTTAAAATATTTAAAGTGTTAAAATACACTTTCAAACAATCAAATTAAAAACCACTACTACAAATTATAAACTACTGTCACTTAGATGTGGCAGCCAGTGTTTGCATCATTCAAACAGCTGAAGAATGTGGAGTGAACAAATCTGTATTTGTCTGTCCCAAAAAAAAAGCTTTAACAGAACTTGTACTCACTGTAATGTTTGCAAGATATACAAAAAATACAACTTTACATTTGTGTCCATTACACACAACTGTGGAATAAGACTAAAAATATGCATTATTCCAGTACAGTTAACAGACTACATTAAAAAGACATCGTGTCGTAGTAAATACAAATGTGCTGTCCACTCACGCCAATTTCGGTGTATCTGTCCTGTAGGTCCAGGATTCTGTGGTACGCACGGATCACCTCTTGGAATTCTCCGCAGTCTGTGCCGACCTTGAACCAGGGCAAAGGACAAGGTCATTTAACACAGGAAGGTCACAGCACTGTTAGCTATGTGCAGTTGTGGTACTGTAATATCTTACATGTTAAATTATACATTGTGTTTTTAAAATAATATATAGCAAAACATTCTACTTCACTTCGTCTCAGTGTTAGATTTCATCGGAGATAACGCAGGATAGTGCTATGCCAGCTCACAACCGATACTACCTTTTCAAGTTTGTAAGTCAGTTATTTGCATTTCACGTACCAGCATGTAGTTCTCCCAGATTCGCCAGTTTTCATACTCGCATCGGAGTGCTTCCTGGTATGTCAGGAACGCTCGCGGTCTGGAGATACGAGAATCAACATCACAAATCTTCTCACATGACATACCGTGTTCTATACTAATATTATTTATACCGTATCCATGATACACTGGTTTTCATGACTGAGAAAAAAATACAACAGTTGTAGTAAAAAGTGAGCCTGAAGAGGAAAATATATAAGAAAACAACTGAATCAGTCATTCATAGCAACTTCATTGTAATACTTCTACAGGAAACACATTGAAAATACAGATCTTTGTTATTTGGTCTACAAAAGTATGTAAATAATTGTGATGTGTCATTATTTATAATTATTCAGCTTCACTAAGCATATTTTACATTAAGAATGTTATCCATAGTTGAAAAATGGTATAATTAATAATGTCAACTTTTGCCAAAATACAATTTTGGTGTTGATGTATGCCTGTAAGGAAAATTCAAAAGCTAGCAACCATCTGAGAGAACATGGGAGTTTTCTTACTAAAGAAAACAGTCAACACTATAATATATCATGTTGTCTGTCTGCACACTTACTTCTGATTCAGTTTGATGTATGTTGTTGCCAGGTTACTCCAAGCCTCAAAGTTCTGAAAGGACAGATCAATAAAGTGAACAAAGTATTGGCCCACATACAACAGATAATTTACTATAAGACTGATACAAATTTGATATTATTTGGAACAGCAATATATTGCTGATGACATGCCATGACGGAATCTCTCTGTACACGATCTCATGATATCGTCCATGTAGAATTGTTATGCAATCACAAGAAGCCAGTACGACCATGCCTTATTGTAGCATTGTCCAACATTATTGTAGACAAGCCAATTGCTAAGAATATTAGATGAAAAGTTTCATAAAGAAAAGTAATGGACAGAGGGAGGGATGGAGGGAGAGAAAGAGAGAGACTGATCAATAGTGACACATGGATAGAGTAACTTACATCTGCGTTGAGGCTGACACATCGTCGGAACGCGGTCGCAGCGAGAGTCAACTGCTGGGCCGCCATGGCCGCACATCCGTAGGAGAACCACACACCAACCTACAAGACAAGGCTGACTGTCACACAACCACATACCAACCTACAAGACAAGGCTGACTGTCACACAACCACAGAACCACACACCAAAGCACACAATATGGTTAACTGTCACACAACCACAGAACCACATACCAACCTAAAAGACAAGGCTGTCACACAACCACATAACCATGTACCAACCTACAAGACAAGGCTGTCACACAACCATAGAACCACACACCAACCTAAAAGACAAGGCTGACTGTCACACAACCACATAACCATGTACCAACCTACAAGACAAGGCTGACTATCACACAACCACAGAACCACATACCAACCTACAAGACAAGGCCGACTGCCACACAACCACACACCAACCTACAAGACAAGGCTGACTGCCACACAACCACATACCAACCGACAAGACAAGGTTTCTTGGTAGTCAGGCCTTGATTTGAGAAGCCTACCCACACTTATATACTTAATTTCTGTTGAATAAATGTACCAGCCTTTAGTGATCTAAGAATACCTAAATTTAAATAAATGACACTGACACACTGACCGTCTCTAAGTGCTGTGGATTGTTACCATAGGTGAAGTTGCAATTGTAGGTTCAGTGTATGTTCTATATATGTTCATACCAGGGGTAGAACTTCAGCATTTATTTTACTAGACAGCAGGACTAGTAAAGACAAAAGTTTACTAGTCCGTCAAAAGGTTTACTAGTCCTGCAAATAAAAAACATAGCACAAATTTAGGTCACAACAATTTTATTTAAAACACAAAAAACCACAGTGTCATCCAGGCCTGGCGTTAACACTGCCTGTCAGTCAGTCAGTGTCACTCAGAGTCGGAGGCACTACTGTCATCACAGTCGGTGTCACTGCTGTCAGTGTAACTACTACAGTCGGGCCTTGGCCTAAGCGGCTGAGTGTCTGGCCTCCGGGCTCCACCAGCACTCCACAGCTCGATTGCCTCCTTCGGTTCAAATGCAGCGATGTCTGGTGAACTCAGCTGAATGGTCAACAGATCAGTCAGTCGATCTGCCTTCAGGACTGACCGGATGCTGCTCTTCGTCAGCTTCAGCTGACTGAAGCCTCTCTCCGCATCAGCCGAGCTGGCTGGCAGAGTCAGAATGGCGTCAACAAGCCCAAGTATGTTTCCATACTCTGCCTGGTGGGCTGCATTGACACTAGACCATGTCAGCTGTCGCACGTCTGGGGACTGTTCATACAGGATCATCTTCAGAAGTGTCCACTCCGTCTCCACACTGGCAGTATCGATGCCAGCGTCGCGAAGCACAGGGCCAAAATGGTTGTTGAGTGTGGCCACAGCGTCATTTCCATAATCACCTGCAGCTTCAGGCCACAGCTTGAAGCTAACGATTGATGATGCACGCACAACGTCCGAATTGCTGTCAACGAAGCGACCCTCCAGACAGCTGACCAGGTTGCCCAAGATCTGCAGTCGGGTCTGCTTGGCGAAGACAGCACCTGTGAGTGTCTCACCATGGAAGTCTTCCATGCGCGCCAGGGCACGCTCCTTGGCAGTTGTGGTCGTCTTGTACATCACAAGGGTGGCCACAATGGATGTCAGCGTGGCATGTACATCAGCAACTGTCGCAGTCACTGTCTGAGCCACCAGCGACAGCTTGCTCAGAACAAACAGCACATCGAGAAGGAAGTGTGCCATCTCGATGATGTCTCGACGGTGCAGTGTCGCCAAGAAGCTAATGGCCTTTGCCTTGGCATCTCTGGAGCCCCCGGGCACTTGCATCTGCGTCAGATGCAGGACATATGCTGGATATCCCTTCACAAGGGCCTGCAGTGCCTTCAGCAGATGTGGCAACCAGCGAGTGCCACCGACACGTGGTGGAAGGGCACATGGCAGAGACAATGTGTCGAATGCTGCCTTCAAGTTGCTACGGTTCAGTGGCGAGTGATGGTAGAACAAGTAGAGGCTCAGGAGGAGACCGCTCAACTTTGTGTACATGGGCAACCGACACAATGCGTCCTTATATGCAAGTTCCAGGCGATGCGCATAGCAGTGGATTGCTTGCAGACACGGCTGCTCATTTCGGAAGAGCGTGGCGACACCGTTGGCTGATCCGGTCATAACAGCGGCGCCATCACTGCCGAATCCGACAAGCTTCTTCATGAGTGTCTCTTTCGGGATGTGGAGGTAGCGCTCCATGACACCGTCAATTGCCCACTTGATTGACGGAGCATCTGCCTTGCCGACGTTCTCAATACCAGCGAAGGCAGTAGAGACGACACCATTCACTGCATACCTCACGTACACTATCTCCGCTTCCGTGATGGACGCATCTGTCGTACCGTCACTGATGAGGGCGAGAAAGTGAGCACTCTCCAGGTGCTGTGCGAGGTGACGGCGCTCAACCTCAGCGATGGCACGCACGAACTGCTTGCATGCCTTGTCATTCCGATAAGTGTTCCCCACATCAAGGCCCTTCTGTGCGTCCAGGGTACACTGCCACACATAATCTGTGAACGGACGCCGGTGCTTTGCTATCGCGTGACAAGTCCTGAAACATCCAATGCAGGAAATATTAAATATCATAGTATTAAGTAAATACTGAGTATAGTCACAACATAACAACCTTCCTCAGCAAACAGTGAATACTAAAAACATCCTCGCTTTCAAAACAAAACTTGATGAAGATTTGAAGATGGGCAGATTTAAATTTTAATAAAAGCACAAAAATCACAAGACAAGCCACGTTCTCAAAACCAAAAATATAATGCATAAAGGCGGGAAATACAACACTAAATAGTATCACTTTTGAACCCGAAGATCCAGGCAAGTTATAACACAGATCTACATCAAATGCAAATTAATAATTTCCCATGGCATTGTTTACTGCATGGCACGCTTGAAATGAGAGATAACAGAGAAATGAGGGATAATAATTTAAACCATATAGTGCTAACCCTAACAATGTACAATCAAACACAATATTTTTGTTACATTTTATAACATTATATCACATGGGTAACATAATTACCTAAACAAATGCGTCAGACGGTCCATGGTGGCCGTGTTCAGCGCTTGGTGGGCAGGTGCAGTGCCGGGACGGGCTTCGAACGCAGTTTGCCGGAAGACAGCTCGTGTGTGCGCCTCGCTTGTACTGTGTGCCCGTAGCGAGTCTGGACGAAAGTTGTCCGTGCCAGTCAAGAACGCATTCTTGCCACGGACACCAGTTACGTTGTGTGTCCTGCACACTTTGCAAAACATCAAATCGTTGTCGTCATCGTAGGACAGCCAAGTGTGGTCTCGTTCCCAAACCTTCAAATAGCCACGCTGTCGTTTCTGCTGGTCGTACAGCGTGTCCCGTTCTCGCTTTTCCACCTTGCGTTTAACTTCTGGTTTTGCAACCCCAGTTAAATAACGATGCATCGTGCGTAAACGTAACAAAATAATTAGTAATGAATTAACAAAATAATTGATGTAGAACTGAAGATGTGAACCGTATTCGAAATCCGCGCATTTGAAAATAGATTAGAAAATAGACGCGAAAATGGATGCCAATTGCGCTCATTAGCCGGTACCCCTCTACATGATACGCTAAGCCAAACAAAACGGTCGTTTCAGATTTCTATGTCACACAACAACCAATCAAAAGTACCGTTTCACTGTCGATTCACATTAGGTGAAGATTTACTTTGTCAATTGTACGGTTGGTGGCGCCACGCAACACGCTGATTTTTACTAGACAGCCGGACTAGTTGGTAGGCCGGGTTTACTAGTCCGCCGTAATCTTTACTAGTGTACGGACTAGCGGACTAGTGGGTAGTTCTACCCCTGCATACCTTGTTGCAATTGTAGGTTCAGTGTATGTTCTATATATGTTCATATCTTGTCGCAATTGTAGGTTCAGTGTATGTTCTATATATGTTCATACCTGAAGTGGGTTTATCTCAAGAGTCTTCTGGAAGCAAGGTAACACTTCTTCATACTGCAAACCAAAGTGAGAAGAAATTTCCTTACAAAGTAGCGAAAACAGTTCTACAGAAATATATTAGTACATGTGTAAATGCTGATGGTTTCATAACACTGATGTTCAACATTATATGAAGTTGATTTCACGGAGGAAAGATGGTTAACAGCTGTTGTGTTGACTTCGAGCACATTCATGCAGTCTTGCATTATGATGGCTGAATAGCACCTGCATGTGACTGTGACAGCATGCAGGACACGGCCATAATCAAGGTAATGAATTGTGTGGAGCTAGACATCAAAATGTTTAGATCATCTTTTAGCGTGAGAAAAAGCTGAATGAAGCCATATGAAGGTAAACGTACAATGTGGCGATGCAAAAGAGAATACTTTTGCACTATTAGTACAAATTTATCAATACAAATATAAATATTAATAAGTAAAATTTGAGGCATCGTATGGGTATCTTCTCCCAGACACTGAGGTCTACTCCACTCCATCTATGTCCATTCACTTCCTTCAACCATTAGCCTCTGATCTACCAATTGGCGAAGTGTTTCAAACACAAAAGTAGCTATTTAGAAATAAATTGAGTGGTGGAACATTCACCAGAGGGCAACACGATGGCATGACGTCCGATTTACTGGGAATTTTTTTTGGATGCAAGCAATGCCATAAAATAAGTAAAATGGTTTGCGGGAATGAGTGCACAATAAACATACTGTGGTAATCGTGATGACATCTACCTCGGGTGTGTTGCTCCACGGTTGTAAGTTAGTTCTAACAAACATCATTCCATCACTGACTTGTAGTTAGAAAATCTATACAGACAATCTAGAATAACAAACATGAGACGGTCAACATGTAAAACTAACCTTCCCCCGTTGCAGGTACCAGTAGCCAAGTGCCTTCTGAGCACGGGGGAAGCGACTTCCCGATAACTTCCACGCCTTGACATAGTGTTCCTTCTTGCGAGTGACGTCTCCAAGGTAACACAGGAGTACAGGAGTCTCCTGTCTCGCCAGCTGCTCGCAGATCAGTCTCTCCGCCTGGCCGACAGAACACAAACACATTTAGAAACACACACGTAAACTAATGGTGTGTCTGTGAGTGTGGAGATGGGGGACTACAACAGGTATCATTGTTTCTGCAATAACAAACACAATTTTCATGTCAGATTGAAAGCATTACAAAGTGTTAGTATGGTTTAAAATTAATTATAATTATAAATACACCATTTCAAAAATGTACACATTATTTATCAACACTTCCGTTACAGTGGGTGTTTTCAAGTACCTAAACAACTCTTGAAGTTATGTTGATTTTCAACAAATTTATTATTTATTTATAATAAATATTTATTAATATTATTTGTTAATATATTATATTTATTTATTTATTAAGACCAACTGACCCGATTCCAATATCAGCTGTTTTTAAAATAGGGGAATTGGAAAAAGCTTTAGATGAAGGCGGAATGCCTTATTGGAAATACAGAACCGAAAAAATCTCAAATCCCAGTAAGTTCACTGTACAAAATGAGACCTAACCTTTTCCCGTCGGCCGAGGGCAGCGAAGCACTTGATGACCTCTTCCCACATCTGCAGACGGAGGTAGATATCCAGGGCAGCCTTCGTTGCTCCAACATCCTGGAACAGGTCGGCCTGCTCTCTCTGCAACAAACCATCACACAACTCAAAACTACATTCTCAGTGACACGAAAAATCAACTATAAGTACATTACATTCCACAATGCAAAGGTCCACCCAAAAAATAAAACTGTTGATGAATGTGGCATCTCCCACCCTCCTCTGGGTTGGCACGTTTTTCCCACCCTGGTAAATATTTAAATATTGGGCGGTAAATACCGGTAAAACCTGCCCTGGGAAAAACCCCAAATATTGGTAAAAACCGGGATAATTGGGAAAACTCTTAAAAGGATTATATTTCAAGCTTCATTTCAATAAAAGCTACTATACCATCACTAGAATGAATTAATATATATTGTATATATATATTCCACCACACAGCCCCAGATATGGATGTCACACATGATGCTGACTGACCAGTGCTTCAAGAACAAAATGCCTGACAGAATGTGTACATGTAGTCTGGTCTACTGATACTGGGGTAAATGGCTTCCCAGTAGAGAATCCCTGCAGACTACAAGTTCAAACATCAAGTTGCAGCTGATTTGGGGCTCATAGAGACAATGGCTACAGCTGTTTGTAGGGCCTTAGCCAGTTAGCATGGCAATGTTACAACTAATGTTTGCTGAGAGGGTGCAGTAGAACCTGTCCAGAGCTCAACATTTCCTTTGTTCCTTAAACAGATTACAAATTGGCATCTGACAATACTGGTCAGGCTGTCTGACTTCAGTCTCCATACTTCTTTAGCAGTACTTGGCACTGTCCATTGTGAAAGTGACAATATTTATTTGCTAACTGATGAATAACTCTTTCATCTCATTGACTTCATGCTTTAAACAAATACAAGGATACACCTGAAGTCCTGAACTAGTAACTAGTTAACCTGTTTGCGTTAGATGGATATTAACTATCTTTCTAAATGGACTAGGTTTAATTACAGGAACTAGCCAATGGTAATGTCAGTTATGGACTTATTCCCGGATAGTACCGGTAAATACCAGATTTACCGGTAAATACCGGATTTTCCTACTGCCCTGTCTAAAACCGTTTTTTCCCGGAAATGTGCCAACCCTGCTCCTCCCCCTTGTGATGTACCAGTCAATCACAGTTTCCCTGGTCCACTGTATGTTACACAGTTTCCCTAGTCCACTGTATGTTATACAGTTTCCCTAGTCCACTGTATGTTACACAGTTTCCCTAGTCCACTGTATGTTACACAGTTTCCCTAGTCCACTGTATGTTACACAGTTTCCCTAGTCCACTGTATGTTACACAGTTTCCCTAGACCACTGAATGTTACACAGTTTCCCTAGTCCACTGTATGTTACACAGTTTCCCTAGTCCACTGTATGTTACACAGTTTCCCTAGTCCACTGAATGTTACACAGTTTCCCTAGTCCATTGAATGTTACACAGTTTCCCTAGTCCACTATATGTTACACAGTTTCCCTAGTCCACTGTATGTTACAGTTTCCCTAGTCCACTGTATGTTACACAGTTTCCCTAGTCCACTGTATGTTACACAGTTTCCCTAGTCCACTGTATGTTACACAGTTTCTCTAGTCCATTGTATGTTACACAGTTTCCCTAGTCCACTGTATGTTACACAGTTTCCCTAGACCACTGTATATTACACCGTTTCCCTAGTCCACTGTATGTTACACAGTTTCCCTAGTCCACTGTATGTTACACAGTTTCCCTAGTCCACCGTATGTTACACAGTTTCCCTAGTCCACCGTATGTTACACAGTTTCCCTAGTCCACTGTATGTTACAGTTTCCCTAGTCCACTGAATGTTACACAGTTTCCCTAGTCCATTGAATGTTACACAGTTTCCCTAGTCCACTGTATGTTACACAGTTTCCCTAGTCCACTGAATGTTACACAGTTTCCCATGTCCACTGTATGTTACACAGTTTCCCTAGTCCACTGTATGTTACACAGTTTCCCTAGTCCACTGTATGTTACACAGTTTCCATAGTCCACTGTATGTTACACAGTTTCCATAGTCCACTGTATGTTACACAGTTTCCATAGTCCACTGTATGTTACACAGTTTCCATAGTCCACTGTATGTTACACAGTTTCCCTAGTCCACTGTATGTTACACAGTTTCCCTAGTCCACTGTATGTTACACAGTTTCCCTAGTCCATTGAATGTTACACAGTTTCCCTAGTCCATTGAATGTTACACAGTTTCCCTAGTCCACTGTATGTTACACAGTTTCCCTAGTCCACTGTATGTTACACAGTTTCCCTAGTCCACTGTATGTTACACAGTTTCCCTAGTCCACTGTATGTTACACAGTTTCCCTAGTCCACTGTATGTTACACAGTTTCCCTAGTCCACTGTATGTTACACAGTTTCCCTAGTCCACCGTATGTTACACAGTTTCCCTAGTCCACCGTATGTTACACAGTTTCCCTAGTCCACTGAATGTTACACAGTTTCCCTAGTCCACTGAATGTTACACAGTTTCCCTAGTCCACTGTATGTTACACAGTTTCCCTAGTCCACTGTATGTTACACAGTTTCCCTAGTCCACCGTATGTTACACAGTTTCCCTAGTCCATTGTATGTTACACAGTTTCCCTAGTCCACTGAATGTTACACAGTTTCCCTAGTCCATTGTATGTTACACAGTTTCCCTAGTCCACTGTATGTTACAGTTTCCCTAGTCCATTGAATGTTACACAGTTTCCCTAGTCCACTGTATGTTACAGTTTCCCTAGTCCACTGAATGTTACACAGTTTCCCTAGTCCACTGTATGTTACACAGTTTCCCTAGTCCATTGAATGTTACACAGTTTCCCTAGTCCACTGTATGTTACACAGTTTCCCTAGTCCACTGTATGTTACACAGTTTGCATAGTCCACTGTATGTTACACAGTTTCCATAGTCCACTGTATGTTACACAGTTTCCCTAGTCCACTGTATGTTACACAGTTTCCATAGTCCAATGTATGTTACACAGTTTCCCTAGTCCACTGTATGTTACACAGTTTCCATAGTCCATTGTATGTTACACAGTTTCCCTAGTCCATTGAATGTTACACAGTTTCCCTAGTCCATTGTTACACAGTTTCCCTAGTTAATGTTACACAGTTTCCCTAGTCCACTGTGTGTTACACAGTTTCCCTAGTCCACTGTATGTTACACAGTTTCATAGTCCACTGTATGTTACACAGTTTCCATAGTCCACTGTATGTTACACAGTTTCCCTAGTCCACTGTATGTTACACAGTTTCCCTAGTCCACTGTATGTTACACAGTTTCCCTAGTCCACTGTATGTTACACAGTTTCCCTAGTCCATTGTATGTTACACAGTTTCCCTAGTCCACTGAATGTTACACAGTTTCCCTAGTCCATTGAATGTTACACAGTTTCCCTAGTCCACTGTATGTTACACAGTTTCCCTAGTCCACTGTATGTTACACAGTTTCCCTAGTCCACTGTATGTTACACAGTTTCCCTAGTCCACTGTATGTTACACAGTTTCCCTAGTCCATTGTATGTTACACAGTTTCCCTAGTCCACTGTATGTTACACAGTTTCCCTAGTCCACTGTATGTTACACAGTTTCCCTAGTCCACCGTATGTTACACAGTTTCCCTAGTCCACCGTATGTTACACAGTTTCCCTAGTCCACTGTATGTTACAGTTTCCCTAGTCCACTGAATGTTACACAGTTTCCCTAGTCCATTGAATGTTACACAGTTTCCCTAGTCCACTGTATGTTACACAGTTTCCCTAGTCCACTGAATGTTACACAGTTTCCCTAGTCCACTGTATGTTACACAGTTTCCCTAGTCCACTGTATGTTACACAGTTTCCCTAGTCCACTGAATGTTACACAGTTTCCCTAGTCCACTGTATGTTACACAGTTTCCCTAGTCCATTGAATGTTACACAGTTTCCCTAGTCCACTGTATGTTACACAGTTTCCCTAGTCCACAGTATGTTACACAGTTTCCATAGTCCACTGTATGTTACACAGTTTCCATAGTCCACTGTATGTTACACAGTTTCCCTAGTCCACTGTATGTTACACAGTTTCCATAGTCCACTGTATGTTACACAGTTTCCCTAGTCCACTGTATGTTACACAGTTTCCATAGTCCACTGTATGTTACACAGTTTCCCTAGTCCATTGAATGTTACACAGTTTCCCTAGTCCATTGAATGTTACACAGTTTCCCTAGTCCACTGTATGTTACACAGTTTCCCTAGTCCACTGTATGTTACACAGTTTCCCTAGTCCACTGTATGTTACACAGTTTCCCTAGTCCACTGTATGTTACACAGTTTCCCTAGTCCACTGTATGTTACACAGTTTCCCTAGTCCACTGAATGTTACACAGTTTCCCTAGTCCACTGTATGTTACACAGTTTCCCTAGTCCACTGTATGTTACACAGTTTCCCTAGTCCACTGTATGTTACACAGTTTCCCTAGTCCACTGTATGTTACACAGTTTCCCTAGTCCACTGAATGTTACACAGTTTCCCTAGTCCACTGTATGTTACACAGTTTCCCTAGTCCACTGTATGTTACACAGTTTCCATCGTCCACTGAATGTTACACAGTTTCCCTAGTCCACTGTATGTTACACAGTTTCCCTAGTCCACTGTATGTTACACAGTTTCCATCGTCCACTGTATGTTACACAGTTTCCCTCGTCCACTGTATGTTACACAGTTTCCCTAGTCCACTGTATGTTACACAGTTTCCCTAGTCCACTGTATGTTACACAGTTTCCCTAGTCCATTGTATGTTACACAGTTTCCCTAGTCCACTGTATGTTACACCGTTTCCCTAGTCCACTGTATGTTACACCGTTTCCCTAGTCCACTGTATGTTACACAGTTTCCCTAGTCCATTGAATGTTACACAGTTTCCCTAGTCCATTGAATGTTACACAGTTTCCCATGTCCATTGAATGTTACACAGTTTCCCATGTCCATTGTATGTTACAGTTTCCCTAGTCCACTGTATGTTACACAGTTTCCCTAGTCCATTGAATGTTACACAGTTTCCCTAGTCCACTGTATGTTACACAGTTTCCCTAGTCCATTGAATGTTACACAGTTTCCATAGTCCATTGTATGTTACACAGTTTCCCTAGTCCACTGTATGTTACACAGTTTCCTTAGTCCAGTGTATGTTATACAGTTTGCCCCAGTCCCTCACATATTTTATTTAAGATATGCACCCAATTAAAATGTTCAATAATGTACATTCCATTGGGAAGATAATGTACACTGGTGTACACATTACCTGCACGATCCAGAGTGGGGGCAGCTGTACACAGTAGAGGAGGTGTAGTCTCTCCATTGGATACGGCTGTGGTCTGCGGAACTGATTAACCAACTCCTGCAAGAGAAACACCATCAGTGTCGCCATGAATACCTGCGTTAACTATCATGTTCATCGCTAGAGAAACAGCAGAAATTGCAACAAAATTCCATATCAATACCATGTCCTAATTTTTTAATATAATGTTCTTAATAGTGGAATGAATATGTTGAAGATATGCTGTCTGCAAAATTGCAGTTATTAACCTGAAAAATTAGTGAATGTTGCCCCTTTTAAATTATTAAATTGTAAACAAAACATTTGACCGGTAAACAGCTGTAACTGGCAATCTTTGTGCAGGAAGGCATCACTACCTGCAAATACTTTTGAAGTTAAATGGTTCCAACATTCCTAACTGCAAAGTGGGACCGAGTATGACAGACACAGCTAACACCTGGCTGATAATCACTACTCCCTGGCTGATTCCGGGTAACAGAATGGACCTTGCTTTAAAATTTCCCTTGCATCAGAATGACACAATTATCTGGCTGGCCGAACGTTTAACACATCAGACAACATTTCTTTATAAAGTCCACCAAAACAACTATAAAAGATACAAATCTAAAATAACCTATTTTGACATAAATTATGTCAACCTTTTTGCGGGGGACGTAATTTCACGTGCATACCTCGAGTTGTTTGATGGAGCGTTCCATGCGGCGTGAACTGCCTTGTTCCCAATAAACACGCATGAGGAGGGCCTTTGTCGATACACTCCAGTTGACAGGCTGACACAGAACCCCCTGTGGGGAAGGCAGTAAACATGTAACATGCACCAAGATACCACACTGAAACTACAGAACATAAAACACAAACTGACCAATGTCTAGTTTATATAATTCAGACCAGTCAGATACTTGTGGTTCCCCCAAATGGACAAAATGTGGTAAATTTTTATTATAAAAACAGACTGTAAACAATATCATTCTAATCAGAAAACACCAATCTGATGACAATGAGGGAGGTTTTTTAGAGATCTTATTGTGTGGCTCAACTGTTTGTAATTGTATTTGTGGTGGAATGTTTATAACCTTTGTATTTTTCATTCGCATATATAGTGGTTAATTTTTTGGTATGTCCGCTGCTAAATAATTTATTTGTAGAAATTAGCTGGCATGTCACAGTGGATTGTATGCACGTTTAATTTTTCAAAAAATATGTCTGAAATTAAATGGGTGAAGACATCAAATCGAGGAAGGATCTTTAGCTGTAACAGCAGACATGTGACAGTGAAATGAGACAAGTCGTACCACTGCTAAAACACCAGAAGTAGCAGACAAACCGTGATGTAAGCAAGGGATTCTTCCTGGGTGATATTCCCGTCATCTTCGTGTGACTTTCTGATCTCCAAGCTGAAACACAAAACAAACCAGAAAGAAAAATATTTTCCGCACGTCGTCACGGTTAAACTTACCATAATCAAAATCAGGTCATGTAAAAAGTTAACACAATGTGACCACTATTTTCAGATGTGTGTTTTGTTTGCTTCATATTTTAAATTTAGATTTATTGTGTTATTTCAATTTGTTTGCCAAAAAAATTATTAAAACAGTGAAATTTACAAAAATAAGACATTACTTATGCCAAGTCTACATTTTGATCTGAAAACATAAAATAATGCCAACAAAAAAACTTTTAACTTAATTCTTGTAGTTTCGTCTGAAAAGAAATCATCTATGTCTCCACTCACCAGCGTGCTAGCACAACGGCTTGCTCCACGCCACTGAGTGTCTCCATGGCAACTTCGTGGCCCTCCTTCAATGTGATACGTTCCATCACGGTGTCATCATCCATGCTGCAGATCTAACAAACAAGCACATTCATTGATTGGAGCTACATCCTAAACACGGTGCGATGTATTCAACATGTACTGCGATGAATAAACAACAAAGCGAGCAGAAAAGAATAGGTTTTGTTGTAAACTGATCACTGCAAAGCACGAGGCAATGAAGACAAACTACGTGTCTATGAACAAGTATATAAAAATGAGACAAAGATGGCAGAACACACTTGTAGATATATAAACAGAGAATATACGCACAGATATTGGAGATGTAGAAACAATGGAAACAAATGCAGGCTATGAAATAAGGCCGGTCCGATCGTTCTGGACGAGTAGTTTCAGTGACTGTACTAGTCCATGTTTAGAGGAAGACTAGTTATGATTGTGTGAATTAATTTATGCTGTGTACATGCTAGTTGGGTGTTGTGATGGAATAAAACAAAATAAGACAATAAGGTAGCATTTTTCATACGTAGCTAAATATTCTGTTCGATTGTCGAATAGGAAACTTGTTGAACACGGAGAATGTAAATGGCAGTTGTTTACATCCGGTTAGCACAGGTAGTGCCACCTACCGACCATAGGTGATGAGCGACATGGACAAACATACATGCGCTGGTTACAGACATCGTTACGTGCTATCCCATCATAGTTGCGTTATTCACGCATCGGGTAACGCTAATGAAAGTATAGGCTAAATGATGCAACTTGCAGTCTTAGTTTAACAATGTTGGTCCTTCGTCATCGTCAGGCTTCAAATTCTGCTAGTTATTTCTTCTGATGACTTTGCAATTGGATCTACGAAATCACATATATTTGTTTCTATTAATGACACATTTAGTTGAACATTTAATTGAAATGAGAAAAGTCTTTTCTTTATGAAATAATGCCACCTTTAGTTTTACTATGTGTCATAACTGTCACATATATAAGATACAACAAAATGATGGTACCCGGGACATTTATTTTTAAGGACTAGTAAATTAATATCGGGACTAGTTGTTTCCGAGTCAGCCAGTCCAACGGACTACCTGTCAGCTGAAGCCATCGTGCACCCTGCAAATCGCAGATGCATACAAAGTCACTGGAATGTCCAATAAGGAAATGGTGTAAGCCCCAATCAAATGTTAGAATTAAGACCTTGTAGATCATTAAAACCCAGCTTTCTGCATAAAACGCTTATTAACACTTGTGATTTGCACTACCTTTGGCAAACATAGTTGCTGTAACTTTGGTGGATTCGCAGATTGTTCAGAATCATTGGTGGATTTATCAGGATCATCAGAGGATTGATCCGGACCATCAGAAGATTGATCTAGATCATCAGAGGAGTGATCTGGATCATTGCTGGATCGTTTCACTTCCAGTACCAGCTGAGAGATGTCATTTTCTTGGAAGCAAGTTCTTTTTCCCAGAGCACCTGCAAGTAGACAAGGACTCTCTTCAAAGTTCCAGGGTTAGGTTGAGAATCTCCGTGATTTAGATATTTCTTGAGTTACCATAAAAGTTTATGTGTTGTAGGGTGATCTTGAAAATGTCTTGTGTCCTATGGTTAGCTTGAATGTGCATGTATGTGTATGTGTGGTTGCGTGTATTTGCATATACATTTATTTGTGCAAGGTTACAAATACATTATGGGAGCGGAAAAAGTACATAAATGTATTTCTAGAGACATCTAAAACTACAGCACTTTGATGAACGATATTGCTTAAATACCCTCAAGCAACACTATTTAATAGTAATTCCAAACTACAGAAGAACCTCACTATTAAGGTCACCTTTGAGACTGGACAAAAGTGACATGAATAGCGGTGACCATCCTAGTGGGACTAATAACCTATACTTCACTGTATGTAGAAATAATTTGGGACTGTTTTAGTGTGACCTTAATTGCGAAGTGGCTGTATTACTAAGGTAACCATAAAGCGCGGTCCCACTGTACAGAACTAATGACAAATGTACTAAACAATACTATCATTCTAAGACATTACAAGATGCACAAGACTGACCGGTTAGGCTGATTTGCAATTGGGTCAGTGATTCAGCCTTGGTCAAGTGGTCTGTGGCTTGACTGATGTTGTAATAGAAGTAGCACAAGTGACCAGCCTCAAGGTGGAACTGCACAGCCAACTCCCTGTGGGGTGAAACATGACACTTCTAGTGGCATCACAGACATCTTCTTAAACTAGTCTTCCATGTCCTCATCCTGTACTAAAATTTGGGCCCCAGGTGTACAAGAAAAGATTGCACATTTTTCTACACTTCACATCAATTTTCTTTCTAAGCTGGACAGAGACAGACAAACAGGGACAGACAAATTAACTTTATTTCAAACATGAGTGAAGATGTTGCAAAGTTATATTTTAAATAAATTTAGTGTTAAGCAATGATAAACACTTTTTAAATAGGTATATAATAGGAATCAGATCAAAGTTAAGGCAAGGCTTGCACATCTAAATACAATTTTACCATTACTTCAGTTTATAAATTACAACAGAAATATTATCACTTTTGAACAATTACCACAAAACATCTATTGGTAGAAAATAAACTTAAAATGCCTACTCTACCTGTGTTTTCCCCCCGAAATCATTTCTTTCTCACCAACTGAAACAAGAAAATTATCAGTGATGCAATTCTGTGCAAAACACAAACTGACAAAACTAGTTTATGGCTATCTAATGACATAAGCCATTAATCTAAGTAAATTCGCAAACACTTGTCAAAGATGTACACCACCCGAGGACAGCATATCAGGGTTAGGCATTAACAAAGTGTCCATAAATTATGTTCCCTCAGTTTGGAATGTGAACCCCAAAACAGTCAAATTAAATGGAGCATGACCAAACTGAATTATATTTTAAATATGTTTCACTAAACCACATTCGGCAGTCGGTATATTAGAATTGATATAGTTTATATATAAAAAACATGATTATTGAATATGGTATATGTGATGGGTCACAACGTTTCAGACTAAGATACATCTTTGCAGAATGGAGGTTAAAGGGCAACATTTCAGTAAGATAATGATAGCAGTGTCATCCAAGTAACTCGATTTGATGTGTGAAGTTATGGGTGATTGAACTTTTGAGGCAGATGATTTCGAAGTTAACCATTTACGTGTCAAATCATATTTCAAAAACACTTTTTCAAGATAACAATGCGAAATTGCATTATTAAAACTGACAGTAGATTGTTTCTAAATATGGAGAAAAAAAAATTATTAATAATTTTACCCATGCGAATGTATTTTGGCTTTTTCTGAGTTTCGTGAAATGTACCTTACGGTCCAAAGTTACAAATCATTGTAGCCCGTCACTTATGCTTATATTGCTAATGTACACAGATGACCTACTGGAGACAATGAGTTCGTCTACGTGGGCCTTCAGCGTAGGAGACCGTTCCAGGAGCAAGGCCTGATGGATCTGAGCACATCTCATCTGCCACCAGCACACCGTCTACAAATAAAGCGTTCACACAATCATTGGGCTGACCTTGTTCATAGTCAGATTACCCAGATACCTTTGTTGACATTTGTTATTGTTTCTACCATGACATAGTGAAAATGGCTTTCTTTCCAACAATGTGTGGCATACCAAAATAAGACATTTCTCAAACTGGAAGCGGTATCCACAAAACATGATGTTATTTGATAGGTGGTTTTGTTTTAAAAGACAAAGGTTAAAATTAAGTTCTCCAATAATATATAACAACTAGCTCACAACATCAGGTATCACCTTTACAGTATTTTTATCTATTAAAACTTGTTCCCACAGTGACACATTGGAGTAGAGTGTTTTTCACCACTCAATTCTGTCAGGTAGGAGAAACTCATCACATCAAAAACATGTAAGCAAATAAGTCTAACTATCATGCTGTTTTCTGAAGTACCTAGCCAATTGGTAGATCAGAAGCCTTTTGGTCCAAAGACGTAAATAGACACAGAAAGATGCGAGTGACATCTTGGGGGGATACCATTACAGTGTTTCAGAGATAGCATATTAATACATAAATAAAACAATGTTCAACTAAGATTTCGCATACAGACGGAGATGCAGATATTTTACCTGGAGGTTCGGCATGTGACGTCTACACAGGTCAAGCAGATTAGTCGCAAGGAAGAGGTAGACAGGGTACCTCGTGCGGCCGTAGATTGACTCTCCATCCATATTCAGTGCACTGATCACATAGTCCATTGTGAGGCGTCGCTGAAAGGTTGCCAAAATCACTGCAGATTATTATGCATTAAAATGATGTGGTCTGTTTCTGATTGATGAATACTTATTGCAATAATGTTCTTTGCAATATAATAGATATGTTGAAGATCTGCTGCCCAGTAAATAGCACACACCAGCTATAGCAGAAGTTGGTGGGGAATAACCACAAGTTCAAAGATTTGGTCTTTGAAGTTGGACGTGCCTGGTTCCCACAAACATGACATCAAGTGGAACAAAATGTGTTCAGTCACATTTCCTCATCTTACAGCCAACATATTCGTGTGGTCTCGAAACTGAATTAATGGCATCATGTGGGTCCCATCCTCTTTCATACAGATAACACGCAGAGAGGTTATTGTATCATTTTAAAGAAACTGATCTTGATTATGCACCTTTCTTCCGGACTTTATTATTTTGTACCTTTGAGGAGTACAGGCTTGGCAAGTTTCTGCCCTGATGGTAGAAACCGTGTGGCAGAAATACTTTCTGCCCGTGCAGCAGAAATACCTTTCTCCTCTAAGGGCAGAAACTCCCAAAATAGTCCTATTTTTATACATATTTATTTTGCTATCAGCATCAATATTCCTGTTTCCTTCTTGCACCATTACTGTGTCATCTTATGGTGACAGCCCCAACAAGTTATTGAAACACAGACAGTCTTATCAGCTCCCCCAGCCACTCAAACAATAGCAAGCTCTATTGGCTAGCCTGATGAGTTGGATACACTGTTCAGTGGCCAGGTGCTTCAACACTAGGCTATCCACTGACCACAAGATGACCAGGTGATAATTAGTTTTAATTGTCAGTCAACTTCTAGGCTGGTAATAAAACAGGGACTATGAGAGCAGAGATAAGAGACATGCTGAACAAAGCAATGCTGCAGCCCATGTGGTGTCAGGTGACAAGTCCTGTAACATGCCACTTGGGCACAACTAAATACACACAAACGAATGCAAGTGGTGGGATTTTTCCCCTAAGGATTATGTCTGGTGACTGTGTGCACTAGATCAGTGACTTACCTATATTACATGATAGTAAGCATACATCTAACACAATACTATATCCATCATATTAAAACCAGGGAATCACTAGGGAAATGCAAACACTGCAAGACAGATACAAAAATATGTTATCATAGAAATGTACTTGTACTCATGTGAATGTACTCATACTTTTACTCAAATTACAGTACAAAAAGGTATTGGTATATTCTACAAAACAGTCGCACTTTCCTACCAATGGCATGTATTCCCTGGTTGTTGCCATTTCTGCCAGGCAGAAACAGTTTCTACCTGGCAGAAATATCTTTCTCCCTTATTTCTGCCTTAGGCATGGCAGAAATACCTTTCAGTCTGGCAGAAAACCAACCGTGGAGGAATACTTTGGAGAAAGTCTAAAAACTCAACATTCAACACTATAACATAATCTGGAAAACACTTAACTTGTGATTACATGTGAACTTGCCAATCTCTGTCTCTTTTCCCAGTATAACAATTTGTTTCATAAAATATGAAACACGGCCACTGAACTCACCAGTTTGTTGTCCTGTCGATAGCCTTCCGGCAGGAGAGAGACCGGGTCTTGGTCCATCGGCGGTCCCACCCAGTTGTTTTGTACAAACAGCTGCAGACATGTCACAGCCACGCCTAAAACAGCAACATCCCTGCAAGGAAGATGCTTCAATGCTGATTAAGAGTGTCATAAACAAAGACCAATCCAGTAGTATGTGGGGTGTAAATATGTGTTTTGATTCTCATTGATCACCCAAAAATAAGACTAAGAGTTAATTATTAATGTTTACATTTTTTTCAAAAATTAATAAGAATTTTGCCAATTAATGATTTGTAAAGCTTTACAATATGTGAGATTATGTTAAATAATCACACCAATATTAAACCATTTTTTACAGAGCTTAACAATCTAGTTACTGTTTTTGTCTTTAGTCAGTTTGAGTTACCTGTGAATACACTGGTGGTGCAACCACTGGTGTCAATTACATACCAGGTTAACTAAGTATCTGTCTGGAAATTGATGAAATGCCTTGATTCGATTTTACCAATACAGTAAAAAATTAAACTACAAATAAAAAATTAATTATGCAAGTTTACCTCTCTGCTGCAGGCTTTGCCTCTGACTGCAACAGCTGTTGCAGATTGGCTTCAATACTGGTCTCGATACAAGCATCTGGCAGGGAGGTAGAATCTTTGGCGGGGAGCTCCTTGGAATCTGTGCCAAGGAGGTTCTTGGCAAACTGCAGTAAGAGGATCTTCTCATAGCTGCCTCTCAACAAGAGCCCCACAACATCTTCAGTCTCACTGCTCTCCGCTAAAAGTAAAGAATGTCATGTATGCTCTAACCATGTAGATATCCATTATGTTCAAGCTATCACACAATCTTACAATTACCTGGTAGGCTACAATTTTCATGGGAATCCATGAATCCAAGACTCCTTGTTTCATCCTCCGGACTCCTTATTATAAACTATTCAACAAAAGAAAGTTATATTTCTCTTAAATGGCATATATTATAATATGTGCGGATTGCACCTCAAGATATTTTGTATCAAAGGATGCAGTGATCAAATATGGATTAAATGAATGCAACCAAGCAGCATTTACACCATGGAACCAACACAACTGATCCAAAGAGTCAAAGTGATCCCAGGACTATCAGACCACAACATCTCATACTGCGAAATCAATATTGCAACACAGAAAATCAGGCAATCTCCACGGAAGTTACTACTGTACAAGAAAGCCAACTGGGACAGTATGAAGATGGCATTGAAGGACCTGCAAGCTGAACTAGAGAGTCAGCCCCACTACTGAGGAATTGTGGAGTAGGTTTAGAGGCACCCTCACTAAGGCAGTATCATCCTTCATCCCACACAAGGAAGCACGCCAAAAGATCAGCAAGCCGTGGATCACTCCAGACATCCGTAAACTGGTGAAGAGATGCAACCGGGTGTACAAGAGGATGAAGAAGCAGGGCTCGGAAGACCTAAGGAAGGAGTCTAGGTGCCTATGCAGCCTGATCCAGCGCAAGATACGTCGCTCCTACTGGGAATACATCAATGATGCGATCACAGTTGACCCCGAGTCAGCAGAAGGCTCCCACTCTCTGAAGCGTTTTTGGACCTTCATCAAACACCAGAGATCTTCCAAGGCTAGCATCTCCCCCTTGAAGGTCAGTGGACAGCTCATAACAGACCCTATGGCCCAAGCACAAGCTCTGAATAACCACTTCCAGGCCGTCTTCAGTGAAGGGACGGAGTTTGTATTGATGAAGAATTCCAAGCCAGGTGCCAGATGATTTATGGTGAACATTCATCCACGCTGACTGACCTCGTCATCTCAGAGGAGGGCATTTACAAGATTCTCATCAAACTAGATCCCTACAAGGCCTGTGGCCCGGACCACATCAGTCCACGGGTACTCAGAGAACTGGCAACTGAAGCAGCCCAATTTTGACTGTTTGTGGTCAACCAGTACCAGAAGACATCTAGTGTCACCACAATGATCAACAGGCCTTCACTCCAGTACCGCAGAAAGGTGACCAGATTGACCATGTTACATAAAATCCTTAAAAACAAAGCTGTAGTTGATCGCTCCAAACTCCATCCTGCCCCGATCAGACAAAGAAGAGGGCATTCACAGCAGCTCTGCCAGATCCAGTGTAGAACCAAGTACAGACAACATTCTTTCCTCCCCAATACCATCAAAGACTGGAACGATCTGCCTGAAACAGCTGTAGCTGCCAGCACCCTTGACACTTTCAAAGCAAGGCCAAGGGTGCCACAAAACTAGATCTTACATAGTTAGATTAGATATAGGGGTATGGATTTAAATTTTCATTTAATTATTTATTTAATTGTTTTACATTTGTGGTTTTTTTATTGGGTTTATTTTGTTATTAATTTAAATTTTGTATAATGAATGTTCTCCATGTCACTCTAGATATTCTTCTCTAGGCAAAATCAAATTCTACCTCCTCGCAACCCCCAAAGAGCGGCAGAATAATCAGCAAGTTGATTGTGGCCGCCAAAAGATGATGATGATGATAGGAAAAGAACAATGAAAAAAAATGACGGGAGTACAAAAAGTATTTGCTTCTGCACGCTGCTGTATCTCGGGTACCGAATCCGGGAATCTATCGACACAGGTCCACGATCACGTCCCATATGCATGGACATGGCTTGTGTCATGCCATACATTGCCATTGTGAGTGTGACTGTCGTCGGAGGCGGCGATAATGGGGCCGGAGGAAACCCTGACCCAGTCCACCAGTTTGGTGATCGCCTTACTTAAATTATCGTTTTCTGTTGAATCAGACGATGGTGTATTTGGTCCGTCTAAACCCGAACACAAAATCTGTAATTCCACTGAGTCGTCGGTGCTCATTGTGGTAGTCTATCACGTCAACGTCCAAACCCAAAGCGAACAACGCAAAACTTCCGCACGTGCGATGGGTGTGCCGGCCAACTTCCGGTTCCGCTTCCCATGGCAACGGTGTGCGCATCAAAGTATGGCCGCCAACCATTAGATTCGCATTGGATTAGATTCTTGTCTGTGTTGTACAATTTGCGACACCTTTCGTTGGGATCATGGCAGTTGACGATGATGAAGAAATTGCCCCCGCAACGACGGAGGATAGCCAGCCGGTTGTTGTTGCCAGTGATGGGACACCGTCGGAGTCAGCCATTATCGGGCAAGACACTGAAACTCAAGATCAAACATCGGAGCAAGAAAAAGCCACCTTGCAGATGTCAGAGGATGCTATTTCGTTGCAGAAAGAACTGGCGTCAATCAAAGTAGTAGCTCCTGATATTAGTGTGTAAGTTAATATCGAATTATTGACTATCGTAATTAATTAAATGCAAACCTCTTGTTTGCATGATACACTTACACTTACAGGTTAATGGGCTGATTTAAGCCATTGGTCTTTGTTGGTGCCCATATCCTAGGCTATTCCAGTGCTTGTCGAGTCTGGCCTTAAACTGTGTGACGGTCTTGGCATCTACCACATGTTGTGGGAGCCTGTTCCACTGATCCACGGCTCTAACTGAGAAGTAATTCTGTCTGACCAGTAGTCTTGTTCTTTACTTGAAAAGCTTTCTCATGTGTCCTCGTGTTGCTGTACTGTCCCTCTCCTGGAAGAAGTGACGAGCTTCAACTTTGTCGATTCCTTTAAGTATTTTGTACGTTTCAATAAGGTCGCCTCTCTGACGTCGGTAATACAACGAGTATAGTTTCAGTTGTTGTAATCGTTGTTCGTATGTGAGCTTTGCTGTGCTGGTAACCAGCTTGGTTGCTCTTCGCTGTACCTTTTCGAGGATGTCAATGTCCTTTGCCAGATATGGGCACCATGCTTGTACACAAAATTAGAGGTGTGGACGGAAATATATGCCCGGTAGAGTGTCACAAATGATTTCTTGGTCATGTGCTTAAAACTTCTCTTTACCATGCCAAGAGCTTGCATGGCTTTCTTTGCTGCTTTCTGGCATTGCACAGTCGGTTTTAGGTTGGTTGTCACCCACACCCCAATGTCCTTTTCTTCATTTGTTGTCTCGAGGTTCACTGTGGCTCCAGTCTTGTGTTTCATAGTGTACGTTTTGTGTGGCGATTTCCCCACTTTCATTGAGTCTGTTGATCATTGTGGTGACACTAGATGTCTTCTGGTACTGGTTTACCACAAACCGATCTTGTCAATGTTGCGCTGTGTGTAAAGGTCCCAGACTGAGCAGGCATACTCCAGTATGGGACGAACGAAGGTCTTGTATGCTGTCTCCTTCAGCTGGGTGGCGCTGATCTTGATGTTGCGACGTAAGAAACCTAGGGTCTTGTTGGCTTTAGCACAGATGTTGTCAATGTGCTGGTCCCAGCAGATGTCTTGGGTGATGGTAACGCCAAGGTACTTGGCAGAGGTGACTGTTGCCAATGTACGGCCATGGAATAGGTATTGGCACTCCGCTATGGTCCTCTTGCGGGTGACAGTTGTTTTATAAATAGCTGTCTAGGACATTCTCAACAAAGGTTTTCTGTCAATTTATAATATTGTGTAATACTATTACAGACCACCTGACACTGACTTTAACAAAGACGAGTTCCCAGAAAGCTACAGGGAGAACTCGGCAAAGGAGAAGTTGGCCCTCGCATATGCTGACAACTTCCGTCGGCAGTATGTACATTTGTATCGAGACAGGAAGCCACTGCTTCTTAACCCAGTCAATGAATGCGGGGTGGAGGTGAGAGCAACAATTTTGATGGAATTAAACATAAACAAATATTCTCTATGCACAAAAAAAAATGTAATTTACATTCAACACAATTTAAAAAAAATATGTTACACAATAATGTAACAGTATTAAAGATATTTAACAATATTAAAATTATTTTAACAAGACTGCCATACAAAACAATCAGTAGATCATTTGTTCCAAGCAATAATTCAATATTAAATAAATAAACTATCTTAGATTTTACACATCAAAATGTTTACTTGATTTTAGTATGACTGATAATGTCAAAGAAGTGTCCAATCTTTAACTAATCATGCAGACTTGTTGTGATTTGGAGTTCAACAAAGGCATGTGTTTAAAATGAATAGTTTTCATTTTCAGAAGTTTGTGTGTACGACCATACGACCGACCCAGCTGCCGTACAAAGAGCTGTTTGACTGGGATGGAGCTGCTGAATTTGTGGCTGACTATCTCAACTTTGTCTCTCTTGACCCTCCACATGACCTGGTCAGTACTATCACCATGCTGGTGAAATGATCAGCAAGCCAATGCCAAATATGATATATCAACCACCATACCACACACGTGCATGATCTGCTTCATTGTAACAATAATGCTGGGCTTGACATTAGGAGATCCTGACATTAGCAGTTGTCCAATTGCCTGTGGCAAGTAATATGCACAGTCAGTCAAGTAGTTGTATACCACCATTTTCCCAGATGGGCAAACAGAATTTAGATATGGACATGCTAAGTCAGCATAGCACCTGCCTGATCAAATGTGTCAGCATTACTATAGTTTTGACACTTCATGTTTTTGTTGTTGTTTGTTATGCCTTAAAATCGGTAAACACAAATGCCTCCACTCCGACGATTAAATAGATTTCCCATAATGTGTAAAATAATGCTGGTTTGGTAAACAAGTGGCCAAAAACCTTAATGTCAAGCCCTGAAATGTGTAAATGTGTTTTTGTATATACACAAAGTTGGGCTTTTCACAGGTTCAAGGATATTTTTGAGATAAAAACTGTCATGAATAGCATTGAAATGAATGGGAACAGTATACTTATGTTGTAGTATGTAAGCCAATACCAAATAGAATAATCAGGCACTATATAAAATCTTGTTTTTTATATAGTAGAAATTAAAACTATGACAACATGTGTTATGGCCAAAAATAAGATTGGATCAATCAAGACTTTGAAACAGCCGACTGAACACAGCTAAGATATTTGTTAGAGTCACTCATCAGCATGTTTTAAACTGATCTGTTATTAACATGCCAATGCTGTATCCCTTCCTCAGAACATCAACATTAAACAAATCTGTAAGTTTCAGAGGTAAACCGCAACAGTTGGCACTGGTGTATGCTGGAAGCAGGACAAAATAAATTAATAGGTAGATGTATGATTTCAGCCAAACAGACTTCTATCACCAACTACGGTGTTGGAGCGGCAGAAGGGGAACTGTTTTGAGTACAGCACCCTGCTTTGTTCCTTGCTCACTGCTGCCGGCTATGACTGCTATGTTGTCAGTGGATATGCGACACGTGAGACGTGTGTGATGGACGAAATAAGGGACCTATGTCCACTCCTCAAGAAACCACGTGAGGTGACTCAAGCAGCAAACATTTTTTGGGTTGAAATTCGTACTTTTGACATGAAATATTCTGTATAATTGCTTTACATTGCTGACTGACTCTGTATATCTGTCTGTCTGTCCGTCTGTCTGTCTGCCCCAGTGTTGTTCCTTCTTTGTCGCTGTCACCGACATAATTGCCCTCCTTCCCTCTCTCCCTCCCTCCCTTCTTTCATTGCTCCCTCCCAGCCTGCCTGTCTCCCTCCTTCCTTCCCTCCCTCCTTCCCTCCCAGCCTGCCTGTTTCCCTCCTTCCTTCCCTCCCTCCCTCCCAGCCTGCCTGTCTCCCTCCTTCCCTCCCGCATTAGTTAACATTATATAAATATTTAACATTCTCAAAATTATTTAACATTGTAGATCATATTTAACACTATTTAACATTAGTTAATATTAATGCTTCAGGTTGCGCCGAAATCACCCACAATCTCAAGCAAGAAGTACGCTGTGAAACCACCGAAGGATCTGTCGAGTAAGTTCATTAAGAAGCAGGAGAATCGGAGACAGAAAGAGTTGGAAAATGATGAACAGAAGAAAGTGGACGAGGAAGAAGTGAGACAACTGGTAGGTGACATAATTAAGGCACATATGGACTGGAGGAGTTAGGGTTGGATGGGGTGAGATAACACGTCCCTTCTACGTGAATTTGCTGCCCCTTTGTGGACATAATGATAAGGGGTTCCATGTGGTTTTCACAAAATTCGTGTTATAGCAAATTTAGGCCAGCGATTCATCACAACAACATCTATGGATGATCTTAATACATAAAACATTGTAAGTGAAAACACCTAGTTTTTAACAAAGGCTAGCAGCTGTTTTATTTAGCACACAGTTAAATGAATGTAGTCACAGGAAAAAGTCTCGGAGAGTTTTGGTTAGGAAAATAAATCACATGAAATAAATGCACAACATAATTTATTCAAAGACTATTCACTAAATACAAAGTTTTGCAATTATTAACCGATAACTCAACAAAATAAAGTTTCATGATTAATATGATTGTTCTGAAGAAACTGGTAAAGTTACACAGGTGATTTAGGGATTATGACAGATCAACCGGTTAATAATTGGGAACAAAAGGGTTAACACAGATAGTACTTTTGTGGTTACCAGGAGCGAGAGAAGCCACCATCAGACCCTCTGTATGGGCTGCGTGTACACTCCTGGGTTCTGGTGCTGGCGGGCAAGCGCGAAGTGCCAGAAAGTTTCTTCATTGAGCCATTCACTGGCTTTGCACACCCGGTGAAAAGTGGTAACTACCTGGGCATAGAGAGTGTGTGGAACCACCAGAACTACTGGGTGAACATGCAGGACTGCTCACAGGGTGTCAGTGTGAGTGTGGAGAGATTCTCTTGTCATCTTTGTGTACTTTTACAAAATTGAGAATTCATAATTCATATTCGTATGCAGAGGAATATTTGTTGATCTCTTTGGATTACGTCAGCAGAAAACATCATCAGATTGTGACCTTATCTAAAAAATTATTTTATTAACCCTGTTGACAATCTTAATATTGTTTTTGAGATTGCCAAGTCCTTTGTTTAGATGCACATTTGGCTTCTGACTGCTGTCATTTTAGATGCAATAGATGTTTTCTTATGGGTATATACAGTACTACACACACACACACATGCACGCATACACACACACACACAGTTGGACACTGAGGGAGCCTGAGATGATCCTTGATCTGAGATGATTTGTGATTTGAGAGATGATTTAGCTTATTTTAACTTATTTAACTAACTTATTTAACTTACAATTTTTACGTCTAAATTATGATCGCTTTGCATGTCCGTGTGTATATGTGTGCATGCGCATGTATGTATTTGATGTTCCTTTGTATTACCTGTACATATGTTTTATGGTCTGACATGCCAAATGGACAATAAAGTATTGTCATCGTCATAAAAATATGCAAATATGCCTGCACACACATTCACCCATGCATGCATGCTTGCACACGCAAACACACAGTGCAGGTCACACTGACACTTTCAGAGTTGTTTCTTTTAAACGGGTGTTCAATCTTATATGAGAAATAAGAGTCCACAGCATTGTTATGTATTAGCTCGCTGCCCCCCTCACTGATCAACCAGCGCAGGAAATATGTATTCGAGACAAAAACAAGAACTGCACAGTCCCTGCTGATCACGTGGCATTGAATCCCTTACCTTACCTTACTTGTGGGATGATTAAAATATTCTCTTTCCTCTTGCAGCAATTGCTGTATGATCTAGGTGACTGCACCATTTGGGAGTACATGTTTCCATCCAACGAGAAACCAATCCTAGAGATTCCAGATATAGATCAAACATTTGAGGATGAAGAAGAGGTAAGGACTAAGTCGAACCAAACTATCTCTCTCTGTCTCACTCCAGTCGACTTGTTGAGAGTTCACAAAGAGCATGGTGTTGTCTTACGCCATGTTAATTCTGATAACATCAGTGAGTAAATAAAAAATTTAAATAAATAATAATGTTTTCATTAATTTAATATCGGAACAGAAAGATGATTCACATTTAACATTTTGTTAGACTGACCCAAAGGTAATGTGTACATTTTCAGGAAGAAGAGGTGGAGAAATATCTCGACGTGCCCCCTTCATGGGTCAGACAGATAGAGCTGACTCTCAAAAGTAAGTTGTGCCGTTGTAAGACATTAGAGCTTTTCGTTTTTTTCTTCTTTCTCCCCAAATAACTGATATTTGCACACATTCAGTGTTTTGACCTGCACAACTAGGTCAATTAATTTTCTTTCTTTCTTATGTAATAATCTCCACAGATCCTTCATCTTCTCCATCATTCATCAATGAACAGGATCAAATTGGTTAAATCTTCACCTTGTGTTTTACAAAAAAAGGTTCCATTCAAAAAATGTTGAATAGAAATTACAAATGTTTTCCCGTTGCAGCATGCATGTAAATATTTACCAGTCCCTAACTATTTTCCACTGAGGTTATTAGTAGCACAAGATTTACATCTTGTTAATACATCAAATTGATGTTTCACCACGGTGAGTAGTAATATTTTACACAGTAATTTTGGTTAGACTTCCAGTTAAGATGTCCTATGGGAAAGAAGACAAAGATATACAAACGAGCAAAGCTGGAGAAGTTTTCCCACTACCTGATGAAAGACGGCCTCGTCACTCGTCTCTCAATGTACCAGGATGTCGAGAGTGAGTGCGACAATGATGGGAGATGTAGATGGGTGATAACTGGAACAGGAAGCTGTAGGAAAGTAGTGGGTGGAGTAGCAGAGGTGTTTAATCAGAGGGACAAGGAATAGCAGATGTATTTTAAATGTATTATGTGAGTAGAATATGTATATATTCACGTGTTGTACCACTTTGTGACTTCACATTTTATTTGCATGTTTTTTGTCAGAAAAGGTCATGCAGAAAATTTTTTAAAGAGTTAGAAATTAGCTTAAATGAACATTCATATTTTCAATTTTTCGGTAATAAAAGTTGACAGCTATGTGCATATCTACATATTTGTAACTACTTTGCAGTATTTGTTTGAATCATTCATACAAATAACAGTTTGTGTTCTGTTGCAGTGGGTATCCTCACCCAGGTTAAAGAGTTCTTCGCTCATCGCAAGGATAAGTTGATTGAGCGACATCATAACCACATCAACGGCTGGATCACTGAATACTACATTAATGGCAGACGATGCCACCTCAAAGGTAGGACCTTGTAATGGTCATATTTGTTGTGTTATACACTTGTAACAGTAATATGTTATGAGAGAATGAGACAAACGCATGTATATGTCAAAATGGCTGTATTTTAGAAGACACACGAGATCAGCAGTGATCTCACGAGACTAGTGAGAGGTAGGATGATCGAGACTAACGTCACATCTCCCTTCCAAGTTCAATGAGTGCTTGGAGACAACTCTCAACTATAGGTCCAGCCGTCGCGGTGGAATCACCACTCTCCCAGAACGTGTCACCACTCCAGTGGGAGCTGTGACCGCTGGAGGTGACACTGGTCTCGGCTCGCGCATACGAAGCGCAACCGGTGTCGTCGTCATCTCGGTAGATGACGGGTCGGCGTCGTCTGCTCGCTCGTCAGCCGTCACGTTAGGAGTCGGCTGCAGATGTCGCCGATTTCTTCTTAGGCAGGACGTCGGCGTTCGCACTACATACGACCGAGGTGTGTGTGCCGGACCCACCACCGTGCCGTTGACGTTCGCGTCTTTGACCCAGACTGGGTCGCCGGCCCGAAGAGTAGAAAGTGGTCGCGCGCGATGATATCGGTCGTACGCGTCTTTCTTCTTCTGACGCATCAGCTCTCTTCGCTCTCTCTCTCCCCTCGGCTCATCCCAGCGGGGCAGAAGAGTCGCAGGCACCGTTGGCACTAACGTGCGCAGCTGTCGGCCCATGCTTAGTTCAGCAGGCGAATAGCCGCACTCTAGTGCTGTCGATCTGTACGCCAACAAGGCATCGTACGGGTCGACCGCCTTCTTTAGTAGATTCTTGACAGTCTGGACGGCGCGCTCAGACTTGCCGTTACTTTGAGGAAAGCGAGGGCTGCTCGTGATGTGTTCAAAGCCCTGCGCTCTCGCGAATTGCGCAAACTCAAATGATGAATACTGCGGCCCGTTGTCGGAGATCACGGTCTCCGGAATGCCATGCCGGGCGAAGATCGACTTCAGATGAAGAATAACTGATGACGAATCTGTTGTCTCCAGCCTGGCTACTTCGACGTAGCTGGAACAGTAGTCGACTACTAACAAGTAGGTCGACCGCCTGAAGAAGAACATGTCCGTCCCGACCTTCTGCCACGGCCGCAGATGACATTCCGACGCGATCATCGGTTCAGAGGGGTTTCGCCTCTCCCTTGCACACGTCGTGCAGTTCTTCACAACTTCCTCGAGTTGTCGACTCAGTCCAGGCCACCACACTGAGGCCTGTGCTCGCGCCCTACACTTGACTACTCCCTGGTGTCCCTCGTGTAGTCGATCTATCATCTCCAGTCTCATAGAGACCGGGATGACGAGACGTACTCCCTTGAGTAAGATGCCGTTGTGGACCGTAAGCTCTTGTTGACACTGCCAGTACGGTCTCAGAATCGACGGCAGAGAACAGTGGCTTGGCCAGCCCTCAGCACAGTAGCGCAGAACCTGGCTGCAGATCTCGTCACGCTGTTGCTGTTCCTTGATCTCCTGGAGACGTCTCTCCGTCGCCGGGATCTGTCCCACGACGAAATCTTCGTGAGCTGCCACTTCATCCGCGAACTGGAGTTCCGAGATGGTCAGCTCTCTCACGTGCGGGGCTCGCGACAGAGCATCGGCTGTAATCAGCTCCTTCCCCGGCACGTGCTCGATCGTGTACGTATAACGCATCAGGCGCATACGATAGCGTTGAATCCGTGGAGTCAGCTCATCCAAGTTCTTCTTCGAGCTTAAGAGTGTCACAAGCGGCTTGTGATCTGTCTCTACATAAAACTCCATACCGTACAGGTAATCGTGGAAGCGCTCCAGTGACCACGTTGTCGCAAGAGCTTCCTTGTCGATTTGAGAGTATCGTTGTTCAGTCGGCGTCATCGCCCGAGAAGCGTACGCCACTGGCCTGTTCGTACCATCGATCCTTTGTAGCAGGACAGCGCCAAGACCGAACGATGACGCATCTGCTGACACCGTCGTCGTCCTGTTCGGGTCATATAGCGCCAGCACTGGCGTCGCACTGAGTTCGGCCTTTACCGCGTCGAAAGCCGTCTGCTGACTCGGCCCCCAGAACCACTGCCTGTCCTTCTGTAGCAAATCACGCAACGGCTGCGTAACTGATGACAGCGTAGGCGAGAACTTTCCCAGCTGATTCGCCATGCCGAGGAAACGTCGTATGTGGCCTACATCTGTAGGCTGACCCATCTCTGTGATGGCCTTTACCTTGGCAGGATCGGCCTTGATGCCTTCAGCCGTCACGACGTGACCCAGGTAGGTGATGCTTGATTTGCTGAACTCGCATTTAGCAAAGTTCAAAGTCACTCCGTTGTCGGCCAGTCACTTGAATACTGCCCGCACTCGTGTGTCGTGCTCCTCTGATGACGCGCCAAAGATGACGATATCATCCATCATACACAACACCCCGCTCAAGCCGTCAAGAACCGCACTCATGCGCTTCTGGAAGTGCTCAGGGGCTGACGTTATGCCGAACGGTAGCCTTCTGAAGCAATACCGCCCAAACGGCGTTATGAACGTCGTCAGCTCCTGACAGTTTGGCGACAGGGGAATTTGCCAAAACCCCGAGTTGGCATCCAACTTTGTGAAAACTTTCGCCCTAGCCAGTCGGCCAAGCGTCTGGTCGACTGAGGGCAGATCATGCTTTTCACGTCTGACACTCTCGTTGAGATGTGTCAGGTCAACACAGATACGCACTTTGTGCGTCACGACTCCATCTGACGACGTAGTAGTTGCCTTCGGTTTGGCTACCACTACCATGCCGGCGCACCAGTCTGTGGGCGCCTCGACTCGCCTGATGACACCTGTGTCTTCCATTCTCTGCAGCTCCTGTCTAACCGTCTCGAGCAGAGGAATCGACACCCGTCGCGGCGTCGACAACGCAAATGGGACCGCCCCCTCGCGTAACTGGATGTTGTAGTCGCCACGCATGCGACCCAACCCTACAAACAATTTCGGGTTGTCTTGTCTTATAACGTCGGCCGCTTCGACCGAGTCGACCGCCACACGTCGTACGAGATCGAGCATCTGGCAGACACGTCGACTGAGAAGTGACCGTCGTTGGCCACTGATGACGTAAACGTCCTCATCGACTACTGAGCCGTCACGCGACAGCTTGCCGACGAACTTGCCCTGGGCTTTTAGAACCATGTCGTTCGCGCCCACCAGCGTCTTCGACGTCATCTCCAGAGACGGACTTCCTGCCCGTCTGTAGTCGGCAGCCGAAATCACAGTGACGTCTGCACCCGTGTCGAGCTTGAAGCACACGTCAACTCGTTGTTTCGTCTTCATCACCTCGAGGCTGATCGTTGATGACCACGGCTGATCACCTTTCGTCACCTCTCCAAGGAAGGAATACCCCTCCTCGTCGTCTCGGCTGACTGTATCGACGGCCTTTGATGACCTACATACAGTTGAAAAATGACCACTGCGGTGGCACCTGAAGCATGTGGCTTCTCTCGCCGGACAGACTGCTCTCTGATGAGACGACCGTCCACAGAACTCGCACTTGCGCGACGTCTTCGTGGTCGTGGCCTGCGTCTGACCTCCTTGAGGCCTGTTGGTCTTCTGTCTCGTGCCGCCGCTAACTTTCTTCTTTGACTTGACGAAGTCCACACTCGTCCTTGTTGAAGAGGAAGCAAAGTTGCGAAGCATCGCCTGCTCTCGCTTGGCCGCCTCATTCTGACGTGCCATGTCGATTGCTCGCTTCAGCGTAAGCTCAGCGTCTAGCTGAAGTTTCAGCGAGAGCGTCGTGTCTCTGATTCCCACGACAACCCTGTCTCTTATCATCTCGTCGTTCAATTGACCGTAATCGCAGAACTCGGCCAGGCAGAAGAGAGCCGTGATGAAGGCGTCCACCATCTCCCCCTCCTCCTGACATCTTCGGTTAAACTTAGCCCGCTCGAAAATCGTGTTCCGACGAACTATGAAGTGTGAATCAAACTTTGACTTCACCACCTCATACCGCTCCCTTTCTTCAGCTGTTAAGCCAAAGCCGGCCATAATATCATCGGCTTCATCGCCCATGGCGTAAACCAATGCGTTCACCTGCATGGCTTCACTCTTCTCATTCAGAGCAGAAGCCAGCCGAAACCGCTCAAAACGCCTGATCCACTTTGGCCACTCGTTGGGCTTTGTGAACACAAAGGGATCAGGCGGAGATACGTGGAATGACTGCGCCATCTCCAAAAGTTCAGTAGGCAAGCGACAAGTCATTGGCAGTAGCACATGTGAAGTAGCGTAGCAGCACTAGCGAAGCGTTAGTAGCGAAGCGGTATTGTTCAATCAATCAAAGTTCAGCGAAGCAGTGACAGCGAAGCTTTTACAGCGAAGCAGCAGCAGCTTATCGTAACGTTCACTTACTCAGGCACGTACTGATGGTAAACTTCTGACATCATGTTGTGTTATACACTTGTAACAGTAATATGTTATGAGAGAATGAGACAAACGCATGTATATGTCAAAATGGCTGTATTTTAGAAGACACGCGAGATCAGCAGTGATCTCACGAGACTAGTGAGAGGTAGGATGATCGAGACTAACGTCACAATATTAACACAGACACACACATTGTCAAACACACACACACATGCACACACCCACAAACGCATGTACACACACACACACTCACATACATACATACCACCATTGTTATCATTATTAAATGTTGTTAAACAGTTGTGTACTGTTGTGTCTCTATAACAGTTGATGGAAACTGATCATCTATTCCTATTTGGAAAATGTTTACTAAGACATTACAATCCTATATCATTGATATCTGTTATATAAAAACAAATTAACAAGCCAGCAAACATTGCAGTAGCCATGCTATTTTTATTAATTATCTCATACTACTTCTCTTCAAACAATATTATGTGGAGCATAGTGGTGTAATGGCTATAGCATCGGACTCTCATTCGAAGGAACCTGGGTTCAAATCCAGTCCTGCCATTTTGAACCTTGGGCATGTCCGTTCACTCTACTTTTCTCCAGTTCACTCAGCTGTATGAATGAGTACCTTGCTATAGACAGTGGTGTGTATTTGCATACAGATAGTCTTCACATATTAATTGCAGCATGGCTGAATGCGTCCCAGAGAAGTCAAAATGATGTTTGATTGAACAGGTTTGCGAGGAATTAAATCATCAAGCACTTTCAGCTAAGGACTGGATATTATATAAGAACTTACCTTTACTTTATTCACTGTTGCTACAGAGCATGAGTACAAGGCCAGTGCCCCGGGTATAGAGAATGAACGCACCATGATCTTCTTTAATGAGGCCAGAGTGGACGGACTTTTCAAGCGTGTTGAAACCCCCCTCTCTATGACTGAATACTTCATTGACCGGCCAGACTTCCTGCACTACAGACATGTTGAGTTCGGACGGAGGGAGAAGAAGTTTGGACCTGCAGAGACAGCCATTCCCCGACCTATTGAGGTATGTAGGTCAGTGGGCCCCCAATAATATCATAAACATAGGTGGGTTGATCCAGGGGGCCACCTTAACCTAAACCTTTGGAGTGTGCCCCGTTTTGGTGACTCAAGGGGAGTGCAATTTGAGATTTTTGGAGAGCCTAAAGGTGGAGTTTTTGGCGAGCTTCAAGAGGGATGCAGTTGGAAATTTTGGAAACAAATGTTCCAGATAAATTAATGTTGGTCATTGGGGTATATAACTGTTCGGAAATTATGTTCCTGTGAAATGATCTCCAGATGCTCAGGTTTCTACAATGATATATATCAAGGCCAAGATTAATGAGTTTCCACTGTAAATAACCTTCATAATTGGTTGTAGAATGTGGACTCATAAGATACCATACAAATAGCTGCAGAATGTTACAATTGAATTTTATGATTTGTTGCACATATGCGTATGTGAACATGCACGCATGCACATGCATGTATGTACATGGGGGCATACAGACTGTACATACTCCTGGTGCATATACAACACATAGAAATGATTATGTAAAGTGTGTAGCTTTGTTAGAATAAAGATACATGTCAAACCTTCACATTGTATCAAATACAGATTATTCAACCATTGCACCTGTTCCTTAAAAAAACTAAAATTATAATTGGCATATCCATCATGTGACTTTTTGCCTACCAACTAAATTCACCAATGAAACCATCAAAAATGTATGCTAAACTCGTGAAGCATTCTGACATTCTGTGGTATATTTTGATATTACTTATATAAACATTGTTGGTGAGACAATAAAGCTTGACGACAATTAAATGCATAATTTTAATTGGAACAGAGGCATACAGCAATAAACTGGACCCATCGGTTTTGAGTTGTACATGACCGTTGTTGTAGAAAATGGTGGAACGCTTCCACCGCAACCGTGAAAAGGACGCCAGTGACAACGTGGCCGAGTGTGTGTTCATAGTGTCGGAGGAACGCATACAGTTAGTGTACCACAAGGAAGACAACAAGATCTCTGCCTCCACACAGGAGTTCATCAAACCAGCGAATGCCAACGAAAAGGGAGCATACATTTTGTGGCACTCTGACGCCCACACAACATACCAGGTACTGGGATGTTATCCACAGCATGTTTTGTTAGGTCCGACTTTGTGAGGTGAGGTGAATGTGATATTAGAGACTACTGAACATTTGTCAGGGTAGTTGTTTTTTATTGAATGTATTTCTTTTTAAGATATCTAGTCCAACAAAAATGCACATCTTATCTTAAGATGGCTTCATCAGTATATGCAGCTAACATCTCGGTCAGAAGATATCATTGTATACATGCAGAAAATCGTAGTTCTAGGATCAGGCAGGAGATAACAAAAGAGGCAATAATGATACAAAAAATGGGCCAAGAGGCCCTGAAGACCTTTAGACTATAATATTTGTTTGTGAGTTTGTAATTATTAATGAAATGGGTTTAGATGAATCATAGTTACAGATCATTAAGTGTTATGATGGAAATAAAATGTTGACGTGTTTAGTGGAGACTATATGCAAGCCAGTGAAAATACGCCTGGAAATAAAATATTCGAGTAGACCGTTTCGTGAAGATTGTATATATTAGTTAGTGTTATTAAAAATACTGTCGAATTTTACCCCGATACTCAGCACCCCAGGGCCCCCCAAAATGATAAATTTTCTTACTATTTCCCTACTGCTGTAAGCTTCCTGATCTCTATTTATAATAGTGGACTTTGCCCTATCTCTGAACACTGGGGTGGCTGAGTGGTGCGGCCAGCTATAAGCCTGTGTATTGGGCTAGCCTCGGCTCACTGATTGCCATTGTCCCAGTGTCAAACAGAATGCCTCCATGTGGGCTGTAACTATGTGTAATGGGAATCCCTACTGCACTGGCAGAACCTGAGAAACTTTAAAACAGCAATAGACATATAATTATCAATGCAATATAAAGATATGATTTAGGATTAAAATAAAATAACTTAAGTATAAAATAATATATAAAATAAAATAACTTAGCGATACTCGAAAAGGTTAAAGCATATTTAGCCAAAATTATGAGGAATATTATTCAGATGTTTTACTGTACATGTTGCAGCTATTACTTCACTCCAGTTCAATCAGTATTATGTCATTAATTGCTACTGTCTCGAAAACAGAAAACAAGCTATTAAGATGGGAGAAGCCATCTTGAACGTGTCCGTGCTGACATGCGATGTCCCTCAAGGGTCAGTTTTGGGACCGTCACTGTTCATCATATACACGGCTGGTGAACTCGGTTCCAAAATCTGACAACACGGCTTGGATTTTCATATGTATGCTGACGATACCCAGCTTTACACATCATTCAAGATCCCGACACATCTGTTGCCATATCTCAGCTAGAAACATGCATTGCTGACATCAACGGTTGGATGACAGCAAACAAACTACAATTAAATGGTGAAAAAATTGATCAGAGGCGCTGCGCAGAAAGATACCTAAAACAACAAAGATCGACATTGGGGACACCCAAGTGACCCCCAGATGTGTCAGAAATCTTGGTGTCATGTTCGATGTTGGACTTACAATGGATCAACAAGTCAGTGCCATCTGTACATCTTCTGGTCTGCAAATCCAAAATGTGGGTAAAATCATCAAATTTGTTATGTCAGGAGCTGACCGAAGAAATCATCCATTCATTTATAACGTCCTGACAGGATGGTTGTAATTCGCTGCTGTTCGGAATTAACAAGTGTCAGCTACATAGACTGCAGTGCATTCAGAACACGACTGCTCATCTAATCACACGAACAAGGAAACACGAGCACATAACACCAGTCCTGAAGTCCATTGGACCTTCGGCCCAAAGGCCTAAAAATAGGCAGCAGTAAACCAAGATGGGGAACTTCAAACTTTCGTGCGTGTTTAATGATTTAAAGACAAAAGAAGACATCACACTAAGAGACAAACTTTGATCTCAACTACATGTAAATTATTCATTGGATATGTTAAGAAGAAATATATTCAATATGTACTGGTAATATATATATTCTATGTTTAGAGTTTTGAAAGTGTCCATGTTCACTAAGAGGCACAAATCTCTAAGTTAAGAAGAAATATATTCAGTATGTACTGGTAATACACCCCTGTATATATATATTCTATGTTTAGAGTTTTGAAAGTGTCCATGTGTATTACTACGTGTTCACTAAGAGGCACAATCTGTAAGTTAAGAAGAAATATATTCAATAGGCAAGTTCATAGTTTTGACAGTGGATGTTTCCAGAGTGTCAGAATGGTCGACTCATTTCAGGTTGACCCGAAGAACTATGAGAAGAAGAAGGTGATTCTCTACCAGATGTTGGTCGACCTCATTCAGATGGAGGAAACATGCAAGGAAAAAGTGCGGGAATCAGAACAGGAGGTAATTTAAGCTTTTTGCTGTCTCCGAGACATTAGTGTCAGGCGACACTCTTCCTTTGAATAGAAGATGCCACTTCTCCCCAGATCAGAATCTGGATAATTACTCAGAATATTCCTACTATGAAAGTCCTACTACGATGGTTTAATTAAGTAACCTTCTCGTGAGTTGGCGAGTCCACTACGGGTTACGCATTAGATTTTCTGGGGTTATGTAGAACTGTTGCACCTGTCTTTGTCTGTGGACTAACTCATTGTGGATGAATCACAGGTGCAGATGATCCTGTCAGAACGCACCAAAGAGGAGATCAACTCCGAGGTGTCGATCTCAGTCTACGACACTGAGAGGAATGAGAAGGCGAAACAACGCAGGAAGGAACTCGTGAGTTCTCACATTTCTCATCACTTCTAGAAATGTAACAAACTTGCTATTGTCAGTGGATTCATTCTCTGACTTTCACAACAGACTGATGTAAGTTCAGAAACCAATGGTTAGGAACAAGACAGAATGAAACTGAAGGTGTTGTGAACCCTGGTCTTTCTGGTAGGTTGATGTGATGCCTGGGTACAATGCAAGCTAGATTTAAAGCGAATAAGTTTCTGAGATGAAACGTTACAACAAGATATTGCACAATATTAATATATCTTAATATATAAGATAATATAATTGATTTTATATTAGTAGTAATGATTACATATTTTAGCACATTTAAATAAATGCATTTATAATTTGTAATTAGTATTTCAAAATATGTATGGTTTTATGTAATTAATTTACCTGTAATAACCATTGTACAGTTCCCAAGAACAATTATTTGGATGGGGCGCTACGTAAGAAATATTTTATTATTATTACACTATTAAATATTATATTATTAAATTATATTATTAAATGACATTATGTACTGTTGTGACTCGGCCAGGAGCTGGAGGAAACACAGGAGCGGCTGCGGAGGCAGGAGATGGAGCTCGACTACCTTGCTCCGTTCCTCGCCCAGATCGGAGACCCGGAGAAGATCACCCGGAGCCAGGCCTTCAAGCTAAAGGAGGACTGTCTCGCTGACCTCAAACATCGCCTCATTGACAAGGCCAACCTCATCCAGCAGAGGTTTGAGAAGGTATGACACGGAGGCAGTGGTCTAAGGTTGTATCAGAACGAGCAGGATACAAGGGATTATAAGCGGTTGTTCTCTTCATGTTTCCCCGTCTGTCAGGGGAGAGACTGGCTTCGATACTGATCCTTTTGTTGTTCTCTTCATGTTTCCCTGTCTGTCAGGGGCGAGACTGGCTTCGATACTGATCCTTTTGTTGTTCTCTTCATGTTTCCCTGTCTGTCAGGGGCGAGACTGGCTTCGATACTGATCCTTTTGTTCTCTTCATGTTTTCCTGTCTGTCAAGGGCGAGACTGGCTTCGATACTGATCCTTTTGTTGTTCTTTTCATGTTTCCCTGTCTGTCAGGGGCGAGACTGGCTTCGATACTGATCCTTTTGTTGTTCTCTTCATGTTTCCCTGTGAAGTTTAGTGTCAAGTACGAATGACAATGTGACTATTGTAAATGCGATATATAAAAAAATTGTTTTTCTCCCTAGAAGCAAGGATTAGTGTACGTCAGTGTGCACTGTAATAATACAAGATTACATTGTATGCGACATCTTTTTTAACAGTTAAATTACAGCATTTTGATTGATTTATGGCAATTAATTTATTTTTACACAAATAATCTAAGTCTGCAGTGCAGATACTCTGGCAGCAATATTTGGAAAATTAATAATAAAAAACTTCATAATTCACAAGGGACCGTGTCAAAAGTGTGTATATTTCCAGGAGACCCAGGAGCTTCAGAAGAAGCAGTCTTGGTACCAACAACATCAGATCTCCATGCAGAAGGATGACGAGGATGAGTACCTCAACTACTGCAGTGAGGCCATGTTCCGTATCCACATCCTTGAGCTGCGACTAAACAGGTAAACATTCAGTCTCACAGTGCTGAAAGTAACACTAAAATAAATATGTTGAAGGTGTTATGGTCCACCAAATTATTGTCTTTGATAAACCCAAAGGTTATCAAAAACAAATTTGTTTTGTTTTACAAATTGAATATTTAATCCAGAAACCATTAAAACGGAAAACATTCAGATAATACAAATGAGCTACTGCGAAGTTAGGTGGGGTTAATTGTCTAGTTCGCCAATCAGTTAGGAACAATTTACATAATTTTTGTGGCATAAGAAATGTGATATACAAATACTTTGTGAAACCATCTTATCGATCTGTAAGTAACACCATCAGTTGGATGGGTATTTTTGCCAGTGTAAACAAAGCATTATTTTCATGAATGTTGTTATCTCCTGTGAGTGGGTGAGAAACATTTCTGATGAAAACTTGTTTTATTGCAGACACAAGGAGATGGCCCCACAGAAATACATGGAGTTGGAACAACGAATCCGCAGTGATTCAAGACTGTGCGAATACTTCTGAATCAACAAAATATATTATAAACTATGTTGCCTCTTTCTGCGTATCTATTGCCTTTTAATTTGTATTTAATAAAATATGTGTATGTAAATATGCTATACATAATGGTTACCAATGTTACACGCTTGTAAAAACTGGGAAATGTGTTGTGACGGTTACAATTCATGTTTGTGTGGCACATAAACATAGTTATTTGGTGTGTGTTTGTAGGCCAAGTTGTAATTATTCTGTACTAACACTGTTTGGACACACATAGATAACATAACAAGCTATGAAACTAATAAATCACACATTTCTTTACATCAGCTACATATTGTCAGTTCTTGCCAGACGCCCAAACTCCCCATGTATTCCAGAATGATGACATATAGGTCACTTATTAACTGTTAGTTCCAATCTTCTTCTCTTGTACATACATAATCTCAGTGTTTCCTTCCAAAGGATAACACACTGGACATAACATATACATTTGCTGAATTTCCCGTTTAGCATTTCTTGTATGTTTGTCGACTCTTATTTGCATATTACACTGATTTATTGCATATCTATAAAATATATTAAGATTTTCACATTTGTAGTAGTATTGGTCTGTTCTCAAATTCAAGTCTTGCACTATGCACACAGCTATTTAAATATTTACATAAACAACAATTCTGTTTCAGATTTCGGGGGTTTGCCATAAATGAACCCGTTTATAATTTCAAGGCCTGCTTTTTTGTTCAATCTGTTTGCTGATGAACATTGAGACATTGCTTTCGATAAATTATATTCCCGTGGATGGTTTGTTGTTCGTGTTGTATTTGCATTTACAATATTTTGGAAAGGTTATAAAATCTTAGAATTTATGCACAAATTCAGGAGATAAAAGGGTTAATAATACCAACTAGTTATGGAATCACAAGCCCTTACAGAAACAGAACTACTTTATAAGTTTGTTTACGGAATAGTTTTACTATAGAACCAAGCTTTTGATGAACAAGATCATAATAGAAATGACCTAGTGGTTACACATTCAGCCTTTTATGACCATCCGCAGTAGAACGCCCCTTCCAAAACACAGTAAATGATCCCTTTTAACAAGCCTCTACTCATACAACGCACACCTCAAAAATTACAAATGTAATTCAAAATATATACAATACATTTAATGTGTATAAAACATCGGAACTGTACAGACTGTTTAAAAAAAGTATCCAATGTGTTTGTGTCTGTTTTCTTTATTTGATAAACCCTTGTTGAATGTGTCATCTCCAACTCCCTGTAAACAATGCAGGCGGATCCCCTCTCTTGGACTCAGAGTTGATGATCATCTCATCAACTGGGGCTGCAAAACCCAAGTTTCTTGCCAGTTTGCCAGAACTAGTTATAGGAGAGCAGATTTATTTCATACGTGCCATCCACCTGAAAACAAGACAATAACATAGACAAAAACAAGATTAATATCCAAAGCACCCTCCTCATATCTCATCTCCAGGGTTGTTACCAATGTTTATGCATTTTTCTTCATAAATCCAGTCTAAGTTCTGGAAACGAATCACTTGCTCTCCTCTGTATTCTTTCTTGCATATCCAACATCCTTTGTATGGTATGGCTGCCTAGCTTGTATGGTATGATCATGAACATGACAACTAGGTAGACAGAACACTATAATGAAGTGGATAACAGATCTCTGATTACTGGCAGCCTATTTGCCACAGAACTGTAGTCGGGCTTGTGACACAACCATAGCAAGTCAAAACATTAACCAACAAAGATGATACGACAGAATTGTAGTCGGGCTTGAGACACAACCCTAGTAAGTCAAAACATTAACCAACAAAGATGATAAGACAGAACTGTAGTCGGGCTTGTGACACAACCCTAGCAAGTCAAAACATTAACCGACAAAGATGATGTGACAGAACTGTAGTCGGGCTTGAGACACAACCCTAGTAAGTCAAAACATTAACCAACAAAGATGATAAGACAGAACTGTAGTCGGGCTTGTAACACAACCCTAGCAAGTCAAAACATTAACCGACAAAGATGATGTGACAGAACTGTAGTCGGGCTTGAGACACAACCCTAGCAAGTCAAAACTTTAACCAACAAAGATGATGTGACAACTGTAGTCGGGCTTGAGACACAACCCTAGCAAGTCAAAACTTTAACCAACAAAGATGATGTGACAACTGTAGTCGGGCTTGAGACACAACCCTAGCAAGTCAAAACTTTAACCAACAAAGATGATGTGACAACTGTAGTCGGGCTTGAGACACAAGTCTAGCAAGTCAAAACATTAACCAACAAAGATGATGTGACAGAACTGTAGTCGGGCTTGAGACACAACCCTAGCAAGTCAAAACATTAACCGACAAAGATGATGTGACAGAACTGTAGTCGGGCTTGAGACACAAGTCTAGCAAGTCAAAACATTAACCGACAAAGATGATGTGACAGAACTGTAGTCGGGCTTGTGACACAACCCTAGCAAGTCAAAACATTAACCGACAAAGATGACGTGACAGAACTGTAGTCGGGCTTGAGACACAACTCTAGCAAGTCAAAACATTAACCGACAAAGATGACGTGACAGAACTGTAGTCGGGCTTGTGACACAACCCTAGCAAGTCAAAACATTAACCGACAAAGATGACGTGACAGAACTGTAGTCGGGCTTGTGACACAACCCTAGCAAGTCAAAACATTAACCGACAAAGATGACGTGACAGAACTGTAGTCGGGCTTGAGACACAACTCTAGCAAGTCAAAACATTAACCGACAAAGATGACGTGACAGAACTGTAGTCATCAGGCTTGTGACACAACCCTAGCAAGTCAAAACATTAACCAACAAAGATGACGTGACAGAACTGTAGTCATCAGGCTTGTGACACAACCCTAGCAAGTCAAAACATTAACCGACAAAGATGATGTGACAGAACTGTAGTCGGGCTTGAGACACAACCCTAGCAAGTCAAAACATTAACCGACAAAGATGATGTGACAGAACTGTAGTCATCAGGCTTGTGACACAACCCTAGCAAGTCAAAACATTAACCAACAAAGATGACGTGACAGAACTGTAGTCATCAGGCTTGTGACACAACCCTAGCAAGTCAAAACATTAACCGACAAAGATGATGTGACAGAACTGTAGTCGGGCTTGAGACACAACTCTAGCAAGTCAAAACATTAACCGACAAAGATGATGTGACAGAACTGTAGTCGGGCTTGTGACACAACAATAGCAAGTCGAAACATTAACCGACAAAGATGATGTGACAGAACTGTAGTCGGGCTTGTGACACAACTCTAGCAAGTCAAAACATTAACCGACAAAGATGATGTGACAGAACTGTAGTCGGGCTTGTGACACAACCCTAGCAAGTCAAAACATTAACCGACAAAGATGATAAGACAGAACTGTAGTCGGGCTTGTGACACAACCCTAGCAAGTCAAAACATTAACCGACAAAGATGATGTGACAGAACTGTAGTCGGGCTTGAGACACAACCCTAGCAAGTCAAAACATTAACCGACAAAGATGATGTGACAGAACTGTAGTCGAGCTTGTGACACAACTCTAGCAAGTCAAAACATTAACCGACAAAGATGACGTGACAGAACTGTAGTCATCAGGCTTGTGACATAACCCTAGCAAGTCAAAACATTAACCAACAAAGATGATGTGACAGAACTGTAGTCGGGCTTGAGACACAAGTCTAGCAAGTCAAAACATTAACCGACAAAGATGATGTGACAGAAATGTAGTCGGGCTTGAGACACAACCCTAGCAAGTCAAAACATTAACCGACAAAGATGATGTGACAGAACTGTAGTCGGGCTTGAGACACAACCCTAGCAAGTCAAAACATTAACCGACAAAGATGATGTGACAGAAATGTAGTCGGGCTTGTGACACAACCCTAGCAAGTCAAAACATTAACCAACAAAGATGATGTGACAGAACTGTAGTCGTCGGGCTTGTGACACAACCCTAGCAAGTCAAAACAGTATCCGACAAAGGTGATGTGACAGAACTGTAGTCGGGCTTGAGACACAACCCTAGCAAGTCAAAACAGTATCCGACAAAGGTGCTGTGACAGAACTGTAGTCGGGCTTGAGACACAACCCTAGCAAGTCAAAACATTAACCGACAAAGATGATGTGACAGAACTGTAGTCGGGCTTGTGACACAATGCTAGCAAGTCAAAACAGTATCCGACAAAGATGATGTGACAGAACTGTAGTCGGGCTTGAGACACAACCCTAGCAAGTCAAAACAGTATCCGACAAAGATGATGTGACAGAACTGTAGTCATCAGGCTTGTGACACAACCCTAGCAAGTCAAAACAGTAACCGACAAAGATGATGTGACAGAACTGTAGTCGGGCTTGTGACACAACCATAGCAAGTCAAAACATTAACCAACAATGATGATGTGACAGAACTGTAGTCGGGCTTGTGACACAAGTCTAGCAAGTCAAAACAGTATCCGACAAAGATGATGTGACAGAACTGTAGTCGGGCTTGTGACACAAGTCTAGCAAGTCAAAACAGTATCCGACAAAGATGATGTGACAACTGTAGTCGGGCTTGTGACACAACCCTAGCAAGTCAAAACATTAACCGACAAAGATGATGTGACAGAACTGTAGTCGGGCTTGTGACACAACCCTAGCAAGTCAAAACATTAACCAACAAAGATGATGTGACAGAACTGTAGTCGGGCTTGTGACACAACCCTAGCAAGTCAAAACATTAACCAACAAAGATGATGTGACAGAACTGTAGTCGGGCTTGTGACACAACCCTAGTAAGTCAAAACATTAACCGACAAAGATGACGCGACAGAACTGGTAGTCGGCTTGAGACACAAATCCCAGCGCAAGTCAAAACATTAACCGACAAAGATGACGTGACAGAACTGTAGTCGGGCTTGAGACACAACTCTAGCAAGTCAAAACATTAACCGACAAAGATGACGTGACAGAACTGTAGTCATCAGGCTTGTGACACAACCCTAGCAAGTCAAAACATTAACCAACAAAGATGACGTGACAGAACTGTAGTCATCAGGCTTGTGACACAACCTTAGCAAGTCAAAACATTAACCAACAAAGATGATGTGACAGAACTGTAGTCGGGCTTGAGACACAACCCTAGCAAGTCAAAACATTAACCAACAAAGATGATGTGACAGAACTGTAGTCATCAGGCTTGTGACACAACCCTAGCAAGTCAAAACATTAACCAACAAAGATGATGTGACAGAACTGTAGTCGGGCTTGAGACACAACCCTAGCAAGTCAAAACATTAACCAACAAAGATGATGTGACAGAACTGTAGTCATCAGGCTTGTGACACAACCCTAGCAAGTCAAAACATTAACCAACAAAGATGATGTGACAGAACTGTAGTCGGGCTTGAGACACAACCCTAGCAAGTCAAAACATTAACCAACAAAGATGATGTGACAGAACTGTAGTTATCAGGCTTGTGACACAACCCTAGCAAGTCAAAACATTAACCAACAAAGATGACGTGACAGAACTGTAGTCATCAGGCTTGTGACACAACCCTAGCAAGTCAAAACATTAACCAACAAAGATGATGTGACAGAACTGTAGTCGGGCTTGAGACACAAGTCTAGCAAGTCAAAACATTAACCAACAAAGATGATGTGACAGAACTGTAGTCGGGCTTGAGACACAACCCTAGCAAGTCAAAACATTAACCGACAAAGATGATGTGACAGAACTGTAGTCGGGCTTGAGACACAAGTCTAGCAAGTCAAAACATTAACCGACAAAGATGATGTGACAGAACTGTAGTCGGGCTTGTGACACAACCCTAGCAAGTCAAAACATTAACCGACAAAGATGACGTGACAGAACTGTAGTCGGGCTTGAGACACAACTCTAGCAAGTCAAAACATTAACCGACAAAGATGACGTGACAGAACTGTAGTCGGGCTTGTGACACAACTCTAGCAAGTCAAAACATTAACCGACAAAGATGATGTGACAGAACTGTAGTCATCAGGCTTGTGACACAACCCTAGCAAGTCAAAACATTAACCGACAAAGATGACGTGACAGAACTGTAGTCGGGCTTGAGACACAACTCTAGCAAGTCAAAACATTAACCGACAAAGATGACGTGACAGAACTGTAGTCATCAGGCTTGTGACACAACCCTAGCAAGTCAAAACATTAACCAACAAAGATGACGTGACAGAACTGTAGTCATCAGGCTTGTGACACAACCCTAGCAAGTCAAAACATTAACCGACAAAGATGATGTGACAGAACTGTAGTCGGGCTTGTGACACAACCCTAGCAAGTCAAAACATTAACCGACAAAGATGATGTGACAGAAGCGTAGTCGGGCTTGTGACACAACCCTAGCAAGTCAAAACATTAACCGACAAAGATGATGTGACAGAACTGTAGTCGGGCTTGTGACACAACCCTAGCAAGTCAAAACATTAACCGACAAAGATGATGTGACAGAACTGTAGTCAGGCTTGTGACACAACCATAGCAAGTCAAAACATTAACCGACAAAGATGATGTGACAGAACTGTAGTCGGGCTTGTGACACAACAATAGCAAGTCGAAACATTAACCGACAAAGATGATGTGACAGAACTGTAGTCGGGCTTGTGACACAACTCTAGCAAGTCAAAACATTAACCGACAAAGATGATGTGACAGAACTGTAGTCGGGCTTGTGACACAACCCTAGCAAGTCAAAACATTAACCGACAAAGATGATAAGACAGAACTGTAGTCGGGCTTGTGACACAACCCTAGCAAGTCAAAACATTAACCGACAAAGATGATGTGACAGAACTGTAGTCGGGCTTGAGACACAACCCTAGCAAGTCAAAACATTAACCGACAAAGATGATGTGACAGAACTGTAGTCGAGCTTGTGACACAACTCTAGCAAGTCAAAACATTAACCGACAAAGATGACGTGACAGAACTGTAGTCATCAGGCTTGTGACATAACCCTAGCAAGTCAAAACATTAACCAACAAAGATGATGTGACAGAACTGTAGTCGGGCTTGAGACACAAGTCTAGCAAGTCAAAACATTAACCGACAAAGATGATGTGACAGAAATGTAGTCGGGCTTGAGACACAACCCTAGCAAGTCAAAACATTAACCGACAAAGATGATGTGACAGAACTGTAGTCGGGCTTGAGACACAACCCTAGCAAGTCAAAACATTAACCGACAAAGATGATGTGACAGAACTGTAGTCGGGCTTGTGACACAACCCTAGCAAGTCAAAACATTAACCAACAAAGATGATGTGACAGAACTGTAGTCGTCGGGCTTGTGACACAACCCTAGCAAGTCAAAACAGTATCCGACAAAGGTGATGTGACAGAACTGTAGTCGGGCTTGAGACACAACCCTAGCAAGTCAAAACAGTATCCGACAAAGGTGCTGTGACAGAACTGTAGTCGGGCTTGAGACACAACCCTAGCAAGTCAAAACATTAACCGACAAAGATGATGTGACAGAACTGTAGTCGGGCTTGTGACACAATGCTAGCAAGTCAAAACAGTATCCGACAAAGATGATGTGACAGAACTGTAGTCGGGCTTGAGACACAACCCTAGCAAGTCAAAACAGTATCCGACAAAGATGATGTGACAGAACTGTAGTCATCAGGCTTGTGACACAACCCTAGCAAGTCAAAACAGTAACCGACAAAGATGATGTGACAGAACTGTAGTCGGGCTTGTGACACAACCATAGCAAGTCAAAACATTAACCAACAATGATGATGTGACAGAACTGTAGTCGGGCTTGTGACACAAGTCTAGCAAGTCAAAACAGTATCCGACAAAGATGATGTGACAGAACTGTAGTCGGGCTTGTGACACAAGTCTAGCAAGTCAAAACAGTATCCGACAAAGATGATGTGACAACTGTAGTCGGGCTTGTGACACAACCCTAGCAAGTCAAAACATTAACCGACAAAGATGATGTGACAGAACTGTAGTCGGGCTTGTGATACAACTCTAGCAAGTCAAAACATTAACCAACAAAGATGATGTGACAGAACTGTAGTCGGGCTTGTGACACAACCCTAGCAAGTCAAAACATTAACCAACAAAGATGATGTGACAGAACTGTAGTCGGGCTTGTGACACAACCCTAGTAAGTCAAAACATTAACCGACAAAGATGATATGACAGTTCAAAATATTCAAAAATCAAAAACAAGTTTCATGATAGGTAATCTCAATCAATATCGAAAAATAAACCAAGAAACCAGAACTTTGTTACATGCAAGGAATAATTTAATTGTTTTCACTTGACATCTACAGGCCCATTTACTGGAGCACGTTTTGTCCAATTTGTTTTTTTGAATATTCAACAATCATATATACAAATTGAACTCACACATAACATATCAAATTGAACCAATACACGGCATCTAGATGCTGTGAATACGTGAACTCTACACAATTATAAAAACATTTACAGGTGTGTTGAAAGGAAATGCATGAAGTTAAAAACTTATGATTTGCATTCCCTATTAATAATTTATAATCTAATTTCTTATACTACATAAACACAATTAACTAGAATTACAGTATTGCAACCTTTACATACAAGTCGCTGTGTATATTGGACACATAATTACACTTCACCCAGTACTTTGTACATATGTAATAACTAGACTGATTATTATTATTAATACAAACGTTAATCCAAACTTTCATATTTTTGTACGAGAATTCTTTTATAATGGTTTTTAAACTGATAAACCGTACTGCATGTCTGTAGGTCTGGTTGTAATTGATTCCACAACTTAGGGTCCTTAATACTAATACATCTTGCTTTATGTGTCGTTCTAGTATATTTTATTTATAAATGTTAGTTTGATTACGTATATTATGATTACAACTATCACATACTCTCTTAAAGCAACTCATCAGATCATCTGGGAGCAATTGTTGTTAACCTTAAACATAAACACCATATTGTTGAAGTCGATCATGTACACACAATTTTAAAGTAATAAAAAATTGGCCTTGTGTGTGTCAAGTACCCTTCGTGTTTACTTATATTCGTATTGCTTTTTTTGTAACATGTAGAGAGATTGCATTTTGTTCTTATACGTATTTCCCCACAATTCACAACAGTAATTAAGATATGGCATGATAAGAGTACAGTACAAAGCATATAACGCATCACTATTCAACAGGGGCCGGTTTCATGAAGCGGCTAAGAACGTTTTTAACGCTAAGACGATTGTCTTAGTAAATGACATGATTTTTTAAATATAAGCGAACATAGGAGTTTAAGCAAAGACGTGATGCTAAGTAATTGCGTAACTTTAAGTACACTTCATGAAACCGGCCCCAGGTTCTTTTAACTCTACGATGGACACACTCTTAGCAATTTTATTTGTTATCTTCATAATACACTGTATATTCAGTCCAATCAATTGTTGGTATCATACTGTGAGAATCAGGCTTGTAAACACCCGTATGACATCAACAAGCAAGGCCAATCAATTGTTGGTATCACACTGTGAGAATCAGGCTTGTAAACACCCGTATGACATCAACAAGCAAGGCCAATCAATTGTTGGTATCACACTGTGAGAATCAGGCTTGTAAACACCCGTATGACATCAACAAGCAAGGCCAATCAATTGTTGGTATCACACTGTGAGAATCAGGCTTGTAAACACCCGTATGACATCAACAAGCAAGGCCAATCAATTGTTGGTATCACACCGTGAGACCGGTGGGCTTAAAACACCGTATGACATCAACAAGCAAGGCCACGAATTGTTGGTATCACACTGTGAGAATTGTGTTTGTAAACACCGCATTATCAACAAGGCCAACGTAATTGTTGGTATCACACTGTGTGAAATTGTAGGCTTGTAAACACCGCATGACATCAACAACAAGGCCAATCAATTGTTGGTATCACACTGTGAGAATCAGGCTTGTAAACACCCGTATGACATCAACAAGCAAGGCCAATCAATTGTTGGTATCACACTGTGAGAATCAGGCTTGTAAACACCCGTATGACATCAACAAGCAAGGCCAATCAATTGTTGGTATCACACTGTGAGAATCAGGCTTGTAAACACCCGTATGACATCAACAAGCAAGGCCAATGAATTGTTGGTATCACACTGTGAGAATCAGGCTTGTAAACACCCGTATGACATCAACAAGCAAGGCCAATCAATTGTTGGTATCACACTGTGGGAATCAGGCTTGTAAACACCCGTATGACATCAACAAGCAAGGCCAATCAATTATTGGTATCACACTGTGAGAATCAGGCTTGTAAACACCCGTATGACATCAAAAAGCAAGGCCAATCAATTGTTGGTATCACACTGTGAGAATCAGGCTTGTAAACACCCGTATGACATCAACAAGCAAGGCCAATCAATTGTTGGTATCACACTGTGAGAATCAGGCTTGTAAACACCCGTATGACATCAACAAGCAAGGCCAATCAATTGTTGGTATCACACTGTGAGAATCAGGCTTGTAAACACCCGTATGACATCAACAAGCAAGGCCAATCAATTGTTGGTATCACACTGTGAGAATCAGGCTTGTAAACACCCGTATGACATCAACAAGCAAGGCCAATCAATTGTTGGTATCACACTGTGAGAATCAGGCTTGTAAACACCCGTATGACATCAACAAGCAAGGCCAATCAATTGTTGGTATCACACTGTGAGAATCAGGCTTGTAAACACCCGTATGACATCAACAAGCAAGGCCAATCAATTGTTGGTATCACACTGTGAGAATCAGGCTTGTAAACACCCGTATGACATCAACAAGCAAGGCCAATCAATTGTTGGTATCACACTGTGAGAATCAGGCTTGTAAACACCCGTATGACATCAACAAGCAAGGCCAATCAATTGTTGGTATCACACTGTGAGAATCAGGCTTGTAAACACCCGTATGACATCAACAAGCAAGGCCAATCAATTGTTGGTATCATACTGTGAGAATCAGGCTTGTAAACACCCGTATGACATCAACAAGCAAGGCCAATTTATAGAATGATTTTGTCAAGTATTGGAACTGGTTCAAATGTAGGTAATATTTGAGTGTTTTTTTAGAGCAGCGACCAATCAGCAACAAACATTAGGTGAACACTCTGTGACCTTTCAAGTTTCGTCAGAGTGGGAATGGCAAAGGTGAAGATCTATGATGCAGTGTCTAGACTTTGTTGTTCATCCAAACACACACACAATTCAGTTGTACATCACTGTGATGTGTTATCACATGACAAATTGGGAAGATGGGGGATCACTCAAAAAAACCAGCAGTTATAATTAAGGCCAGGCACTCCATCTAGGCCACTTTTTTTCTCTCTAAATCTTGCATTCTTACCATTTCAAAAGTATAATCCAAATAGGCTATGAAATAGATGTAAAAATCAAGAAAAAAGTGTCTACCAACCCCCCAGGGTTTCCATGGCAACACAAAATATTATGGAATACTGACCAAAAAATGCAATTTTGGGGACACACTAGCAAAAAACAAACAAAGTTATCAAGTTAATTATTTCTGTATTACAAAATATATACCATTAGTTGAATTTATTAAAAACAGTTTTTTGACATATCAAGTTTTTATATTTGATTTACGTGGTCAGATATTGACATAAATGCCAATGTTAATTTTACAGGGAAAATCGCTATTCGGTAAAACATAAACTCATGTAGAAAAAAATGTAGGAGAAAAAAAATCCCTGTTGTTTATTTCAAGATATGTATCCACTGCTTGATTCTGCAAAACTTCAGGAAGATCGGCCTAACGTGGAGCAAGGTAGTGTGACTTTTAGTCTAAAAAATACATGTTCTGAGAAAATAGCCTCTAAAGATTACCAGGTACTTTGTAGAAATTCATAGTCAAAATACAATTTTCTTTGCAAATTCTTATCAAATTCTACATTTAATTGCACATCCTTTATAGTAACAGGTTTTAAACATGCATTTAATACTTAAAGTAGGTAGTATTAATTTTAATTCAAAGATTCCAAGATGGAGTCAAACCCATTGACCCTTGCCCATCCCTCACAACAGCCAATTACATGGCAGGTCAGTGCCCACGTGACACAAGTAGCCCAATCATGATGCTATTTAAATACCACAGATATATGCAAATCCACAAATGACAGTGGTGTACATAATTCAATGATATCTCATTTAACATCCGACGTGACTGTATGAATGAACAGTGGTCACGTGGAATCCAACGATGTGTGACATGTCAAAGATGGCAGCTTGTGGAGCACGGAAACTAAATATGTGCATCATCAAATCGATACGTTTTTTGGATGTTACAACAAATAATTCAGACACCACATTTATACAAACATGATTACTTTATTTTAAAGTTCAAAAGTGAATATTTTGTTACATAACTATGAAGAATAGACATCGTAGATTTACATAACATAAAAAACTAAAATCGTTATCGTCACCCAAAATCATGTTTTTGCCTGCCGTGCCTGGCCTTAAGTAAGAATATCTCCGAACGCCTGTATTTCAAACTGCGTAAGTGAATCATTCTCACTACTGCCAGTAGGGTGATCCACTGTATGCTTACATCATATCGATGCGGACCGTGGGCGGGTTGATTGAATGCCACCTTCTGACTGACGGCCCAGAGTTGTTGTAAGCTTCGACTCAGGTCCGAGATGGACGACACGCCCTACAGCAAAAGTTATGGTCTACAACAGCCACTTAAAAGGACGTAGTCTATTTAACAGATGTTTGACTTCAGGATATTTTAGCCCCGCTACAGCACTTCAATACATGATCAACATTAGTGCCTGATGGAAGCAAAGTTCTAAATTACACACTACACATTTCAAAAACACACATTTTTAATGCAGCTTCACTAGTAATGCACTAACACAGATCTCCTCATTTTAGTTAATGACTGCATAGTTAATTAATAATCTTTACGTGCTGAACACTAAGCACATTAATTCTTGCAAGCCCTAAATAATTTACATTGACATGCCACATCTATTTCAAAATTCACAACAGGTCATATTTAAATAACCACACACAGAACACACCTCTGGTTTCTTTACGTCCCTTTCTCGTTGCTCTTCTTTTTCATCTGAGGCTCGTGCTGAGTCAAACAGCCAGGACAACGCCTGCAGACTTGGCTCATCCTGGTCCTAGACATAACAGTCAACACATTCATTTAGTGTTGAGTTAAACAGCCATGATAACGACTGAAGACTTGGCTCATCCTGGTCCTAGACATAACAGTCAACACATTCATTTAGTGTTGAGTTAAACAGCCATGATAATGACTGAAGACTTGGCTCATCCTGGTCCTAGACATAACAGTCAACACATTCATTTAGTGTTGAGTTAAACAGCCATGATAACGACTGAAGACTTAGCTCATCCTGGTCCTAGACATAACAGTCAACTCATTCGTTTAGTGTTGAATTAAACAGCCATGATAATGACTGAAGACTTGGCTCATCCTGGTCCTAGACATAACAGTCAACACATTCATTTAGTGTTGAGTTAAACAGCCATGATAATGACTGAAGACTTGGCTCATCCTGGTCCTAGACATAACAGTCAACACATTCATTTAGTGTTGAGTTAAACAGCCATGATAACGACTGAAGACTTGGCTCATCCTGGTCCTAGACATAACAGTCAACTCATTCATTTAGTGTTGAATTAAACAGCCATGATAATGACTGAAGACTTGGCTCATCCTGGTCCTAGACATAACAGTCAACACATTCATTTAGTGTTGAGTTAAACAGCCATGATAATGACTGAAGACTTGGCTCATCCTGGTCCTAGACATAACAGTCAACACATTCATTTAGTGTTGAGTTAAACAGCCATGATAATGACTGAAGACTTGGCTCATCCTGGTCCTAGACATAACAGTCAACTCATTCATTTAGTGTTGAGTTAAACAGCCATGATAACGACTGAAGACATGGCTCATCCTGGTTATAAACATAACAGTCAACTCATTCACTTAGTGTCGAGTTAAACGGCCAAGATAAAGACTGAAGACATGGCTCATCCTGGTCCTAGACATAACAGTCAACACATTCATTTAGTGTTGAGTTAAACAGCCATGATAATGACTGAAGACTTGGCTCATCCTGGTCCTAGACATAACAGTCAACTCATTCATTTAGTGTTGAGTTAAACAGCCATGATAACGACTGAAGACATGGCTCATCCTGGTTATAAACATAACAGTCAACTCATTCACTTAGTGTCGAGTTAAACGGCCAAGATAAAGACTGAAGACATGGCTCATCCTGGTCCTAGACATAACAGTCAACACATTCATTTAGTGTTGAGTTAAACAGCCATGATAATGACTGAAGACTTGGCTCATCCTGGTCCTAGACATAACAGTCAACACATTCATTTAGTGTTGAGTTAAACAGCCATGATTATGACTGAAGACTTGGCTCATCCTGGTCCTAGACGTAACAGTCAACACATTCATTTAGTGTTGAGTTAAACAGCCATGATAATGACTGAAGACTTGGCTCATCCTGGTCATAAACATAACAGTCAACTCATTCATTTAGTGTTGAGTTAAACAGCCATGATAATGACTGAAGACATGGCTCATCCTGGTCATAAACATAACAGTCAACTCATTCACTTAGTGTCGAGTTAAACGGCCACGATAAAGACTGAAGACATGGCTCATCCTGGTCCTAGACATAACAGTCAACTCATTCACTTGGTGTTGGGTTAAACGGCCACGATAGCGACTGAAGACATGGCTCATCCTCAGTTTAGACATAACAGTCAACACAATATATTTACATTAGTATACACCATCTTTGTCTACAATGTCATGTCAGGCATCATGTCATGTTCACACTGTTGTCTGCAATATTATGTCAACAAAGTCATTTCCACAGCCATGTTCTTATGCCTACAGTTATTTTCACAATGTTATGCCCACAGTCATATCCAGTGTCCTGTTCTCATGTAGCCATTTCAACAAAGTCATTTCCACAATGTTATGCCCACAGTCATACCCAGTGTCCTGTTCTCATGTAGCCATTTCCACAATGTTATGCCCACAGTCATACCCAGTGTCCTGTTCTCATGTAGCCATTTCCACAATGTTATGTCCACACAACCATGTGAAAGGTGCACTCTGCAATGCCATCCTTCCCGCACCCAATTAACATACCAGAATACTTCAACATGAATTCCAAGTCCATGACATGTGATGTCATTCTGTAGATAGATTCTACAGAATGACATCACATGTATATCTATGTGATCCCCCACCTCTAGTGATGACTTGTAGAGTCTAATGTCGTCCAATCGAAACTCCTTCCACAGCGGTGACGGTTGCCGCAGGATGAACCGCAGTGTCAGAATATCTCGCAATGGGAATGCCATCTAGTGGACAGAAATCGAGTAAATATAGTATAGTTTACACCCAATCATGGAGCAACCAGGCATGTGAAGCATGTGCAGAATGTGAAGCATGTGCAGCATGTGAAGCATGTGCAGAATGTGAAGCATGTGCAGCATGTGAAGTATGTGAAGCATGTGAAGCATGTGCAGAATGTGAAGCATGTCCAGCATGTGCAGCATGTGCAGCATGTGCAGAATGTGAGGCATGTCCAGCATGTGCAGCATATGAAGCATGTGCAGCATGTGCAGCATGTGCAGAATGTGAAGCATGTGCAGCATGTCCAGCATGTGAAGCATGTCCAGCATGTGCTGCATGTGCTGCATGTGCAGCATGTGAAGCATGTGCAGAATGTGAAGCATGTGCAGAATGTGAAGCATGTCCAGCATGTGCAGAATGTGAAGCATGTCCAGCATGTGCAGAATGTGAAGCATGTCCAGCATGTCAAGCATGTGCAGCATGTCAAGCATGTCAAGCATGTGCAGCATGTCAAGCATGTCAAGCATGTGCAGCATGTCAAGCTCTTATTACCATTACACAGTTTTATTCTTAAACTCATTCCCGCTGACCATTTTATGTTAATGCCAAAGTGGCGCCCTCTGGAGTAAACAAATATACCTATATAACCATATTTGTGTTTTTTAAATACATCGACAATTTGTAGATCAGAAGCCAACAGTACTAGGAAACAAACACAGACAAAACTGAGTGAACCTCAGCACCTGGGAGAAAGCACTGCCAGACTGCCCTAAAAATAGATCTCTCCACAATTCCTCTACAAGACAGTGGGTTAAACTGAACGCTACTTGAACCTGAGAACATCAGACAACGAATGTTTCTCCACCCACCCTACCTGTTTGGCTGTGATTGTAAAGTAGTTCTCGCAGTTCTCGTCGCTGTGGCCAGGGGGCATCAGCTGCATCTTTCGCACGCATGTCTGCCACTGCCCTTCAGCTACACCAGAACACCAACTCCAGTTCATACATTTAAGCTAATGGTATTCTAAACAACATCATAAACTTCTTCTAGAGGATCAGTGTGTAAGGATGTAAAGTTACAAAGTTTTTACTTCTGCATTAAATTTTAGTTAGTAACTCTGCCACTGCCAGTCCCAAGTCCAGATGTGAAAAGTGGTAGGTTCGGCAAAAGACTAGTTATAACCCTTTCCCATAAAACAGGTTATTACAAAAATGGCAACCAAAGGAACTCAATCAAGCGTGGGAGAGGGAGGGCCTCTCACGAAGAGTTAAGAGTGGAGGACCATGGTCGATGGCCTATGCTCCCAGTGAGTAAACAGGCCAAAGTAAAGGAAGTTAGAGTTTATTTAGTAAACCCTCTGAGAGAAACAATGTTCATATTAATCATATATTTTATTATTATTAAATATAAATTATGTAGTTGCAGTATTTACATTCCTATGAAAATGTTACCTCTCACGACCTATAGTTAAGTTACATTTTGTGACTTATCAGTGATTCTGGGCCAAATGTACAACCTATCACTTTGACGTGTTAATTATTAAGTATTAACAATCACAATAATACATTCTGTCTCAAAACTGTGACCTACCACTAAGTCTGTGATGAGATGAGTCACGCACACAAGCCTTAACAGTCAGCAGACTGGTGTAGTAGTTGCGGAAATGGATCTCAGCAACCTAAACGTATCAACACACATGGAGCATCACATTAGGAGACTGGACGAATTCACACAATCAACATCGAACTTTTATTTAAGTAATTTCACACACACATACACGCCCGCCCATCCACACACCCAGCCATGTCATGTGGCCTGCCACAGCCAAGTGTGTATTAAGTAGAACAATTTCGAAATAAGAGTTCTGTACATTTTTTATTCCACTGAAAGTAAGCTTTAAAATGATATCTCATTTGTTGAAATATATTCAGTAGTTTTTTATTTACTGCTAAAAATGAAGCAGACTTTAAACAGTAACACTTTGAGGAAATATATTTTAAAATTTAGCTATATGTAAAATTAATGCCCAATGCAACCGTACATTTAAGAGTTTTATTACGTTTGGGTTATGTCAAGGAAAATAAACTGGACATTGAATGATGTTCTTATAAGGTAGGCATTTCTGCCAAAACATTAAGTTGACAAGACATTTATTTTTACTCTGGTGCAGAATAGCTAGGCCTGTACGACATAACACTTGGTTCACTGAGATGGGTTACATACATCAAGGCCTGTGCGACATAACACTTGGTTCACTGTGGCGGGTCACATACATCAAGGCCTGTGCGACATAACACTTGGTTCACTGAGGTGGGTCACATACATCAAGGCACGTGCGACATAACACTTGGTTCACTGTGGCGGGTCACATACATCAAGGCCTGTGCGACATAACACTTGGTTCACTGTGGCGGGTCACATACATCAAGGCACGTGCGACATAACACTTGGTTCACTGAGGTGGGTCACATACATCAAGGCACGTGCGACATAACACTTGGTTCACTGTGGCGGGTCACATACATCAAGGCACGTGCGACATAACACTTGGTTCACTGTAGCAGTTCACATACATCAAGGCCTGTGCGACATAATACCTGGCTCATTGTGGTGGGTCACATACATCAAGGCCTGTGATAACACTTGGTTCACTGTGGCGGTTCACATACATCAATGTCTGTGCGACATAATACCTGGCTCATTGTGGAAGGTCACATATATATCAAGGCCTGTGCGACATAATACCTGGCTCATTGTGGAAGGTCACATATATATCAAGGCCTGTGTGACATAATATCTGGTTCAATGTGGCATGTCACATATATCAAGGCCTGTGTGACATATCACCTGGTTCATTGTGGAAGGTCACATATATATCAAGGCCTGTGCGACATAATATCTGGTTCATTGTGGCATGTCACATATATCAAGGCCTGTGTGACATATCACCTGGTTCATTGTGGAAGGTCACATATATATCAAGGCCTGTGCGACATAATATCTGGTTCATTGTGGCATGCCACATATATCAAGGCCTGTGTGACATATCACCTGGTTCATTGTGGAAGGTCACATATATATCAAGGCCTGTGCGACATAATATCTGGTTCATTGTGGCATGCCACATATATCAAGGCCTGTGTGACATATCACCTGGTTCATTGTGGAAGGTCACATATATATCAAGGCCTGTGTGACATAATATCTGGTTCATTGTGGCATGCCACATATATCAAGGCCTGTGTGACATATCACCTGGTTCATTGTGGAAGGTCACATATATATATATCAAACTGGAAAGATAATTACACAGCAAAGTAATGTTTTCACCATTCCAGGAAGTAAAATGTTAAATGTCAATTAAACCTGCACATGAGACATTAATTACCTCAACATAAAAAGCCTTGGGAAAGACAAGGTCAATGACGCTACAGCCACTGTGAAACTCCTTCTGATTTTCACCAAAGTTGATGACAACTGCTGGCTTCACACTGAAGTCTATTCTCTTTGCTGGCATCATTCAGAGTTTGTTCTGCGTTGCTTGCATTTCACTAAAAAGAAAATGCAAAAATTGTCTTATAGAAAATGATTGCTAATGCTATACATGTACAATAAATACATTTAAAATGCTAAAATTGGTGCAAATATGTGACCCATCTTAATGAAATGAGTCGCATGTCGGAAATTTTTAATATTGAGTTATTAGTAGCGTTGGAAAGAGCAGAATCTCTGCTTTCACATGGTGAATCATGTAAGAAGATATCTTAATTCTACCTGAAGTTATGGCTTAACAAACACATGTGGGGTAGAAACCTTAAAACCCAGAAAACGGCCGTCAAAGTTGATGCAAAATATTAATTATGTTTCATGAAATGTACCTTAGTTACCGTGGACAGATCTAGCTAAAATTTTGTGCTCATCAGGCTCGCTTCCATCCGTTAAGTCTTCCAAAAAATACTCCTCGATCAAACTGTCAATCTGTGCGCGATCACTTCCATCCGAATTTAACAGCTTCGCCACTTCGCCGTTCTTCACGTCTTCTTAATCGTTATCTGGGTCAGCAGTGACCCGGTGAAATACATTGTGCGCATGCGTGTGTTTACAGATTATGTAAATGACCAATGAGAACAGTTGCCTGGGTCATGCAGTTGCTGTTGCTACCACGTGATCTAAATTGTTTACACAGCTGGCGTAAACAGGGGGCGTCTTCCAAGCTCTCTGGAGGTCACAGAATGTAGTTAATAGCATATTTATGCCCATATGTAGGATGATGACGCGTCAAGCTTTGTGGTGATATCCCATATGTTAGAAATCGAGCGGAACACTTCGCACAGCTCTACAAAAATCGCTTTAAAATACACAAAACAGAGTTAATTAGAGTAGCAATCGATAAAACGAATACCAAAGAATAATTTTCAGGGGAAATCTCAAAATTGATGGATTCGCGATTTGTTCACATAAACAGCATTTACCGAAAATCAGATTTGCCGACATCCGACTCATTTCGTTAAGATGGGTCACGTATGATGAAACATCCGGAAATTAAGCACATTAAAACGAATGGCAGAGGTCTCCATAGGCCAATATGAATACTTTATTGACTAAAATACTTTAATTTGCATAAAATAAACACAAGTTCATAACTACATATACAAGTTATAACAAAGCATTTCATAATATATGTATGGATAGTTAAAAATTAAATATTTCTATATTTAAAAAGAAGTGACAGGTCAGTGTCCTTTTTACTGGGCCAGTTGTTTGATTTGTAGTAAAGCAGGATTGACACATTTCTGATATGATGTGTATTTCTCATTCAAAAATGTATTGGTCGTTTTTTATTACAATAAATTTCAGACCTTGATATTAAGGTTTTGAATTCACTGGCCCAGACGGCCAGCAAATTTGAAAAATTACTGGCACACCTGTAAAAGTTATTGGCCCGGATTTTGCGTTACCATAAAAATACGCTGATACTGAGGTGCAAAACATTATTACAAGTTGTAGTCCCATCAAGACAGACAAAACCATGCACGATATGATTCAGCAGCATCGTATTTACTTCAAACAATTACTATGTGATCTAGATCCATGCATATATACCATAAAAATATTACTAAGTGCCCGTGCATGCACGTCAAGATCTTCTCTAGAAATAGCCTACGCCCTTATTTCTAGAACTGCTCTAGAAATAGCCTATGCCCTTATTTCTAAAACAGGTCTAGAAATATGTCTCATCTCAATCTCCCCATCAAAACGGACAAAAACAGGCACACTATGATTCAGTAGCGTCGCATAATTTCCATCCACGTATATACCGTGAAAATATTACTAAGTGCCAGTGCATGCATGCGTCGATAATCTGCTCTAGAAAAAGCGTGCGCCCTTATTTCTAGAGCTGCTCTAGAAATAGCCTACGCCCTTATTTCTAGAGCTGCTCTAGAAATAGCCTACGCCATAGTAGGCACTTTAATGAATTCCGTAAACTCGGTCGTTTCGCATGCGTCGACTCGTGATCACTGCGCAGCGCCGTCTCATTTGCCCGCACACGGATAGCCTTTAGTTTCAACTAGTGTTTCGGCACTCTTTTTCTGGTCACATACCTCATTCACTGCGGGATTCTTGCGGAGCATAAGTTGGCAATTCTCTACGCTTTTTTCTGATTGAAATTTGACCAAAATTAAGGTAAATTTCAATGATTTGACGGCATAACTGTGTTTCAATTGTTACTTTTACATGATTGTTAGTATAGGTAACAAAAAATATTGTCTTTAGACAGATCTATAGGTATTGAATTACTCTGTGTTGAATATTTTGATGTGTCGCACGAAACCGTAATGTGGTCTTAGAGCCATTCAAAACATGCAACATTTGTCTGATTTTGACCGATCTGTGTCAGTCAGACCGACAGCGCGTCACATGAGCCAGATGCAGATCACGACTTATTCCATTCCCCTGAATGTAAATCACTACAGAAACATTATACGTTCTGACTTTTATATATGATATTATTAAGTTGTATTTTATGAATATGATTATACTGGTAGTATATGGGCCAAGCCATGGCAGTTCTGCTAGACTAGCATACGGTAGTCAGACTTAGTCTTAGGCCAGGGGTGGTTACTGCTTACCCTTGGGCTTGGCATGGCTTATGCCATTATTTATGGTTATGCTTTTATTAATAATTAGCCAATATTTATATATTAATTATATTATTAAATGAATGGTTATGTATATTTATGTAGAGCATCACCGTGAGAAAGACAGTGCCAGTGAATAGCCAATAATCATCCAACAAGCTTCTAAATTTACAACACACAGCAGGAACATTATAATTATTACTAACAATCAATGACAAAGTTAAATTGTTCTATTGAAATAAAAACCTTTAAATACAAATTTATAGTTTTATATTGCAATTACAACAATTATAATACTCATTTTATATTATAACTATTTAATGTAATTTAATGGTTCTATCAAACGTCATCTTCATTAATTTTTTTCACTATATAATTCTACACCTGTACACAGCAACGGATGACGTCACCGTACTGACTTTATAAAACTTGTTTAACATTTATTTAATAATTCATGTGGTTTTACAGCTTGCATAAATTATACAAATATCTTCATAATCGTGTACATTGTGGCCTTTTACTGAAATGTGTTGGTCTGTCGAGGTACCATGCTAATTAGCCAATATTTACTTATTAATTATGTTATTATTAAATTAATAGTTATTATATATGTATTACCATAATTAATGTGGTTATACACCTTGCATAATCAGGGTTTTTGTTAAGTGTGCTGATAGGAGGGACCATGACCCCAAAGCAGGGACCGCATTACATGCCCTGACCATGTGACAGTGCGTTGTGCAGTCGCGGATCACTGGTCTACGAATACAACATTATATAATATGATGTAACGCTATTAAATCATAAACAATTTGTTTTTAACTTATGTAAGTTAAGTTCCATGTGTTAATTGTTTAAAAAAACAGTGTCCGGTTAACATATAATGTAGGCCTACGTATCTCTAGTTTCAGGGCCTCACCCAGGATCAAATTTTTGCCAGTCCAAATTTTTTCCAACATGCTACAAAGCGCAGTTGGGCTTGCGATCGGACGCGCGATCGAATGTATTGAATGAGAATTCCTAATTTGTATGTATATTTTTGTTCAAAGCATGTGATTCACATTTTAATGCCATTTAACATTTAACACATTTAATTGCCACAATTTTCAAAATTATTAACAATACTATAAGATATTAGCAAACATATTTAATGTGGAATGCCAATTTTTATATACAATTAAAATGTGTGTATACAAATTGTATACAAGGTCTGATAGACTATGGAAGCTTGGAATTTTGAATTTTAAAGCATTCGATTTTTTTTTGTACAAGTATCATATAACAATATTAGAAATACTACAGTTTGATTTTGTTTAATTTCTAAAACAAAATATTAGATTGACAAATATTGTTTTTAATAAGTCGCCAAGCAATGGCCGTAATCAGTTACAGTTATTAATTAAAACATTGTTTATTCATGTTGCTGTGAATGTTTCAATTGTTAAACTATAAATCAGTCAAGACATTAATTAATTTAATTAGCAAGTGACGCGTAGCTCCATGCCTTGGACCACCCAACACGCGACCAAACAACGCGCGACGAACGAGACTCACCACGGCAATGCCCTAAAAATAGCGCAGACGTAACTAAATCTAGCACAGTCGCCATACGTTCAGCCTGAATGCTCCACTGCAGGCTAATTATCGCAATCCTGTTCAAAAATGATGCGACATCGTCAAACAAAATCTAGTTTCCGCACTTGTAAATCATGTTTAATTATCACACAACATACATAATTTGAATAGTGGAAAACTGACAAATGGCATCGGTGATGCACGAAGTTGTATATCGGGCGATAACATAGGTAAACCGACATGTTTACACTTCAACTGATCGTAACTTTTGTTTCTCTGACGGCATCAATTTCGTGTAACATCAACAGTCAGGGCTGCCTATCTGACAAAAACAATTTCCATAATGACCCCGTCGCAACCCGCCCCGCTCCCTGGTCCACAAGGTTGCCAATCAAACCTTTCTCTGAAGTAGATACAGTGACAAGTCCAGCCTGTTGATGGTGCCTGGGAATCCAGGAAATTGCTCATTTAATCATCAAAAGTAGATATACTTTGTTTCAACATAATTATTGTGTGCTACATTGTAACACCTGTCGGCAGTTAACGTCTTTGTTAGCACTTCAAAGGGATGCTTGTTTAGCAACATCCAATAAGTTACATTGTGTTAATTACAGCTGTCAAAGTGCCTGCATGGCCAGACATGTACAAGTGTTTACATCTGTAGAGCATCACCGTGAGAAAGACAGTGCCAGTGAATAGCCAATAATCATCCAACAAGCTTCTAAATTTACAACACACAGCAGGAACATTATAATTATTACTAACAATCAATGACAAAGTTAAATTGTTCTATTGAAATAAAAACCTTTAAATACAAATTTATAGTTTTATATTGCAATTACAACAATTATAATACTCATTTTATATTATTCTAAGACATTTTATAATTATATCCATAACTTTCAGAAAACCATAACTATTTAATGTAATTTAATGGTTCTATCAAACGTCATCTTCATTAATTTTTTTCACTATATAATTCTACACCTGTACATTTTATTAATGTCTAGACGTGCATTAATGACAATGATAATAATAATATGCTCACATGTCACGTGCCACCCACGGCAGTCATCAGCAGGCTGGTGGCAGTCAAAGTTGTAACATTGTTCACAGGCACAGCAACGGATGACGTCACCGTACTGACTTTGTAAAACTTGTAGTGGATTAAATATGTGTTGATAAATTGTAACAAGTGAATGAGACAGTTTCTTCAGGGCATCTCGAGCAGCAGTATTTAGCAATTCTTTAATGTATATCATTTTCTGTAGTCAGATATTTGTATTCCCATAATACAGCGGCAGTTTCCGTAATGCCGTAATCTGAGGTGAATTTCCGTAATGAATACGAAGAATCCGTAATGGTAGGCAGCCCTGCAACAGTGAACACCGACACATCTCCTCGTTGGTTGAGTAAAAACCATATGATCTAAATATGATTACAAGTGTGGGTTTTCGATTTGCCGCGACCTGTGTTTTTGCGAAAACCGTACCTTCGCGACATGCCGTCGACATGAAATTCTTAGTGCGCATTTTCGCTAAATCACGGACGACAAGATCGTAAAATAAAGGAATTATTCTAAAACCTTTATACCATTGTAAAGAATGTTTTGTTGTCGTTCCAATGATATTAAATATGTATCATTTAACGCGGACTGAACGATGTAAGGGCTGCGTGACCGGTGGTTTGTCATAGTTTTGCACCAGATCTGGCCAGATCCAACAGCCGCAGTGGCCGGTGTGGTAATGCTAGTTAGTTACTGTGATAGTCACTGTTGTCTGTTAGTGGTCGCCGGTGCCTTTGGAAAGAGCGGGTTCTTCCCAGGCACTAATAATTACAGCAATACACTCAGTTGGTGCCTGTGTAACATCACCCAATCAGTTCACTAAACTGTCCAATCGACGAGTGCTTATTGGAACTCCCCACCCTGATTATTTGGTCTACGCAAGTGTTGCCTGCTTTTCAAACAACCACCGCTAGTGGTTAGGTGACAATTACCCTAGCAAGTCGAGGCCTTAATTGGTTTCTGGCATGTGTCGGGCAGATGGCCAGGCGATCCGAGTGGTCGATTTTTAAAACCAATCTCAGTAGATTTTGTAACTGGCTTCGCGGCAGTTTCAATGACGCCATAAAAATGACATGGGCGTGTGTCCAGCGCAAAAATACGGCATGGACGGATATGGAAGCGCCAGCTTGGCTGACCCGTCCACAATCAATTTCACCCCGTCCAAAATCACAATTTTCTAATTTTACCCGTCCAAATGACGGGTGGACGGGTCTCTGGGTGAGGCCCTGTCTAGTTTACTGATATATGTAGAGCCTGTACACAATGCTATGAGGGCACTCATTCTCCTTCCGCTATGGTGGAATGAAATCCAATCGCTAGGATTAATGTGGCTCCAAGTCAGAGCACAGGAGAGTTGTTTCCTAAAGTGCTCATAAGTTTGTTTTATAATATTAATAACTATCAAAACAAATATTTAACATAATATTTAAGTGTTTCACAGTGGTGTCATAAGCTTTATAATTGAAACATGTCTACAATAACTACTAGCAGAAATCCATTCCATATCCTTGATAATTATGCACTTTCATTTTATGCAAAATAAGATTTATTATTAACATCAATATGTTATTTCCAACATAACGAGATTGTAACATATAGTTCAGTAGGCATAGCCAAATCTTCATGAATTGCATATATTACTATACAAATAAGTTACTTTGAATGTATCTAGCAAGTTGGTTATGTTAATTCTAGCTGTGTGAACATGTTTAAAAATAGAAATGACAAATATCTGATGGGGGCGGCTTATACGTACGTGAAAATCGTTGGACTCTCGATAAGCCTAAGGCTTCCTAGTTCATGTGTCATTTCTAGCATGTAGCTTTGGATGGGTATGTTGTTAAATAAGTTGTGTAGAAACCAAGCCCATCTCAATGTCAACGTTATATATTACATATTTGTCTACATTTTAAACCTCAGTGTGTCTTTTCTACCATTCAACGTACAGTAGTTTCAGGCAAGCGATGTCATAAAATAAGATAAAATATTGTGTTCCATGCCAGTTTTGATGCCCGAACAGTGATCCGGTATGTGTCAGTCTGCAGTGTACTCTGCACCTCTGCGGCTGTGGGTTAGTTCACAATGCACATTAAAAGAGCGATAATATAACAGCGCAGGTTGATTCAAGTCCGAGCGCTATTTGGACCTACTGAGTCAATATTGATATAAAAAACGTGTGGCTATAAATTTAATTGGAAAAAGATCAGAAATCTTTCATACAAGCCAGTCTGCAAAGAAAAACATTTTTTATATTTTTAAACAATGGTTGCGAACATGCCGCGCATCACTGACAATAGCGTAGCCATAAGCATTAACCGCACCAGTACCGTAAAACTCCCGCATATTAATGTGACTACATTCCAGGACTTCTAACATTTCTGCTTTTTAGCTTAGCATTTAATAATAATAATAATAATATTTATTTTTTATAGAGCGCAATTTCCAATAAAATGCTCAGAGCGCTGTACAAGAAGCTAATATAATAAAACATTAAAATTTAGCAAAGGTATGTGCACAGTAGATATAAAATACAAATTTGATATAATAATTATAAAAAACAGAACAATTTTATTTAATTACTAAAAATAGATAAATAAAAATATGTATATATAAAGCTGTTATTTAAACATTATTAAGATATATAAGATACTTTATGTATATATAGAATAAATAATATATATAATATTTACATATATGCAATCGTGGGTAGATAAATAAAATATAAGTTTAGGAGTAAAATGTCAAAGAAAGTAAAATGTCAACAGTATTCCGCTTTGAACATGTGTGTTTTCAGAGTCCGTTTGAACAGTGTTAGGTTTCCACTACATTTTATGTGAAACGGCAGCAGATTCCATAATCGAGGTCCTATCACTTCGAATGCACGATCACCAAAACTAACAAGCTTTGTTCGCGGCACGTGCAGCAGATATTGTTGGGACGAACGTGTGCGCCCTGCAGAGCACTGTGTCTTCAGCATGTTCTCCTGGTACAATGGTCCGGTGCCGTTCAGACATCGATACACATGCATAAGAATCTTGAATTCGATTCGACATTTCACAGGTAGCCAGTGCAGTTCTTTCAGGATTGGGGTAATGTGATCTCTGCGAGGTGTAAAAGTAATGATTCTTGCTGCCATGTTTTGAATGCGTTGGAGTTTATTCAAATGTTCAAGTGGTAGTCCAGCAAGCAGCGCATTCCCATAATCCAGTCTGGACATGACGAAGGCGTGGACTAATGATTTCGTCGCATCTAAGGTAAGGTAACGTCTGATACAGCTAATGTTGTGTAGGTGCATGTAGGCTGTTCGGCAGATGGCACAGACATGGTTCGCCATGCCGAGGGATGAGTCGAATATGACGCCAAGGTTACGAACATAAGATGATGCGCTCAGAGTTGCATCACCAATGATTATGCGGATATCCTTCATCAGTGGCAACTTGTGCTTGGTGCCGAATACCACAACATCCGTCTTCTGGTCGTTTAGCTTCAGTGAATTGGACCGCAACCATTCCCCTATATGCTCAAGGCAATTACACAGATTGTCTATTGAATTCACTTGGTCATCTCCGCCAGGACAAAACGAGACGTAAAGTTGCGTGTCGTCTGCATAAAAATTATAGTCCACCCTGAATTTCTTGAAGATGTCGCCGAGCGGTGAGATATATGCCGTAAAAAGCAACGGCCCAAGCACAGAGCCTTGCGGCACGCCAAACGGCACAGCAGTTGGGGAGGATTTGACACTTCCAATACGAACGACTTGATGCCGACTGGACAAGTAAGATCTGAACCACTCAAGCGCAGCGCCAGTGACACCGAATCTGTGAGTGAGTCTGCTCAATAGAATGTCGTGGTCAATGGTGTCGAAAGCGGCGGTCAAGTCAAGCATAACCAACACAACAACACAGCCACGGTCTACTGCAGACAGAATGTCATTGTGTACTTTAAGCAGAGCCGTTTCAGTTGAGTGATCATGGCGATATGTCGATTGAAATTGGTCGTGCAAGTTGTTCTCTTGCATGTGGACGTTCAGCTGTTTTGCTACAACGCGCTCGATTACTTTAGAGAGAAATGCCAGATTCGATACAGGTCGGTAGTTCTGCAAATATTCTGGATTTAGTCCAGCCTTCTTGATTAATGGCGAGATGCAGCCAGTCTTGTATTGATCTGGAACAACAGACGACTGCAGAGATGCCACAACTATGTGCGACAAAATGGGCAGAAGTTCATCGATCGATTCTCTCACTAGCCAGGTAGGAGCAGGGTCTAGGTCGCACGATTTAGGCGGTGCATCCATGATGATCTTCTTGATTTCGCCTGGCGTTGGTAGGGAGAAGGAAGACAGCTCTGATGTGCAGCAGATGTTGTTGGTATCCACATTTTTGTCACCATTTGCTCTGTCAGAGCTGGTAGACAACTCACGACAAATGATGTTGATCTTTTCAGAAAAATAGTCTGAAAATACACTCGCCATTTCAGCTTCTGACGTATGGGTAGGGAGTACAGTTCCCATTTTGTGATGCAGTAGACAGTTTACAATTCGGAACAGTCGTTGCTGGTTCTTGCCTGTGTTACGGATTATGCTGGAATAGTAGGCAGATTTTGTTTGGGTAAGTAGTGCATTCACTCTCTTGCACTGATCAGCGTACAATTGTCTATGCACCTCTAGTTTGGATTTTCTCCAGGATCTTTCTCTCTGCCATTTCTCTCGTTTCGCAGCCCGTAGATCATCGGTATACCACGCTGTGTCTTGCCGTAATCGGATATGCTTTTCTTGCACAGGCGCGTGCGAATCAACTAAGCTGACCAGCATATGATCGTACTGATCAACCAGTTCTTCTACGTTCAGCAAGTCAAGATCATCCGAGCGGAACAATGGAATATCTTGTCGAAAAGACACTGCATCAATGGTGCGTAACTTGCGATATTTGATTTTCATCAAACCAGTGCGACGTTGAACAATGTCTATGTTGAAACTCACCGCAAAGTGGTCAGAAATGCCCATGTCCGCAACGGTAACATTTCGAACAAGGTGTTCGTCCGTGCTGCGGGTCATGAGTACATCCAACGTGTGTCCCTTCCTGTGGGTTGGCCCGCGAACATGCAACACCATTCCTGTGCCATTCACAGAATTGATCAGTCGCCGTGCATCAACATTTGCAGCGTTGTCAATATGAAAGTTTAAATCTCCCATGATAATCAGAGGTCCAGGTTTTATAGCATGCTGGTTGATGAAACGGTCCCATTCTTCAAAAAACACAGTAGTTGACAAGCCATTTTTCACTGATGGTGGCGGGCGGTAAATGACAACAATTCTCATGGATGACGTACGTGTTTTCAGCCGGCACTCGATGTGTTCAAATGATCGAAACGCATCTGTGTTCTGTTTGTGTAAAACGATTTCGGATTTATGGATAATAGCGACACCGCCCCCTTTGCCGGTAGAGCGAGGCGTGTGCTTGATGGAATATCCGTTTGGTACAATGTCTGTAATCACACTGGCGTCGCTCGAAGGCTTCAACCACGTTTCGCATATCGCCATCATATTGAGATGGTTTTCAAGTATATGATCCGCAATGGCGAGTGTTTTGTTCCGACACGACTGTGCGTTAACGTAGCATACTCGTACGCCTTGATCGCGTTGTACCTGTTTATTCAGTGGTAAAGTTATTAAATTGTATACATTTCGGCTTGGTTGTGGCAACGTCGGTACTCTTGCGTAGTGAATTATTGTCCCGATCTGTTTTGCGACTTTATGACCGCCACGGTGCTTACGTCTCGTAGACGAACGCTTGAAGATGCACAGTTGATGAAGGAGAAGATTCACACAGCAGGTCACCGGAGATCTGGTAGACCTGGTTGCATTGGCGGCAATTAACAACAACTGTGTCCTGGAATAACGCACCACTGATGCCATTGTTGACACATACGAGTGCTGAAATTGCGTCTTGCGTCACTGCGTATCATCGACGGTTGTACACAAGTTGTTCGTGGTCCGGTGTTATCCAGGAATAGACCACAGCGTTCTGCTTGACAAGTTTTGCAACCGGTTCTCAAGGCAAGCGTAGACGAATGTCTATTAAAAATCATAACATTCCGGCACCAGTAATCATTTTCAAGTAAAATGTAAACGTCCGAAGTAATGTCTGTACCTTTATACACGCACATGAGAAATATTAAAACGTTCCTTGAATTAAAATACGTCAAACTTGTAACAATAAGACAGCTGCCGTGAGAGCTACTGCCAAGCGCTGCACCACACCCGCTGCCCATTTGACTGTTTTAATATGTGAAACAGCGCCACAATTCGCCAGGGGCCCCCATCTACAAAAAACACTGTGGCAGACTCTATCGGGAATAATAAATAATGCTAAGAATTGTGGGGAACAAATTCAGAGGAACGACATGAACCAGAAACACTGGACACAAATTGGGCCATTTATTAATGCAGAAATAACAATCGTTGACTGCGCTGTTTTGTTCAATATGTTGTAATCATCATTGATGCGTTGAACTGTTTATGGAACTTAAAGACGCTGTACAGCACAATTTATAATGCAAAGGCACTAGAAAGTGGTGTCTTCCCTTCTCCTTTCTCGATAGCCAGGTACATGGATGGTCAAAGCCAGGTAAATTACCCGGTTCCCGACTCTTAACAAAAACCCTGATAATATATATATAAATATCTTCATATTCATGGATATTATGGTCTTTTATTGAAATGTGTCAGTCTGTTAAGTCTGCAAGCTACAAACTAAAATTAAGTAATTAATTGCATTAATATGGTTATAATTAGTACCAAAAATATTAAATATTGTAAATTTATTACTCTAGTCAATGTATTTGAAAACAGTATTTAAATATTTATATAAATAACAAATGACATTTTAAAGCAAA